>PVKC010032350.1:0-14259 GCA_004027635.1 Crocidura indochinensis | reverse complement strand
TCCTTCCTTCCTTCCTTCCTTCCTTCCTTCCTTCCTTCCTTCCTTCCTTCCTTCCTTCCTTCTCTTTCTTTTTTGGTGGAGGGACCATATACAGCAATGCTCAGGTGTTACTTTTCATTTTGTACTCAGAAGTGACTCCTCGTGGTACTTGGGGATCATACAGGATGATGCCGAGGATCCAAAACGGGTCAGCCACATGCAAGTTAAGGGTCTTACCCACAGTACTCTCTCTCAGACTGAGACCGTTTCTTCCTTCTCACTGCCACATAGTACTCTTTATTGGTCTCTTCCTTATCTATGGGTGTTTGTGCATACTCTAAGCAGATTGCAACTTCATTTCTTTTCATAAGCAAATAAACCCCTGTTTACTTTGATATGTGGGTTTTTCTTTGGGTTCAAACTAAAGTTTGAAATTCTATCTTGACTTATGAATAATAGAAAGGAAATAAAAAGTGGAACTGTGGGATTAAATTCAGTTTTTCTAGGGATAGGGATATATGAAAAAACATTTGGAAGCAAATCTGTAAGTAATGGTAATCGCTGTACTAAACCCAGTGCCTTAGATTATAATTGCAAACAGAGAGTGAAGAAGTTAAATTATATGTACACAGTAAACCCACTCTCTCTTTATAATAAGTTATTCAAGTGGAAATTTTGATAATTATTGTCAGATTTATAAAAAGGGAGTACATTTACAGATTGAAAACTGAGGCAAGTTCGCCACCTGGTGGTTTCTATAGGCATTTCAGTAACCGTTGTGAAGTGTTATGCCTCTATTTAAGATAAAATTTTCAAGAGAAAAAGATTTTGGGGGGTCAGAGCCATAATACAACAGGTACTTGACTGGCACATTCTAAACCGAGTTTGATCCCTGGTATCCCATATGGTCCCCTCAGCACTGCCAGGAGTGATTCTTGAGTGCAGAGTCAGGAGTAACTCCTGAACACCATTAGGTATAGATGGGCCCAAAACAAAACAAAACAAAACAAAACAAAACAAAGAATTGGAAAAGATTTATATTTCAGAAGCTATCATCTTAAGATACTAGTAAAATTATAAATTATATAAATTCCTCAGTTAGTAGGTTAAATTTTGAGTATACTAGGCCCAGAATCATCCTACAGGGTAGACACATTTTATTTAGATGATTTTTCATTTTCCCATGCTCAAGTTTCCATGAAATAGCGAAACTTGAGTGATATTTCATATTTGTCTCTAACATTCAGTGCTGATATGCACCTAATAAGAGATCATAAAGATTGGGTATTTGGGTCTAACAACAGATCCAAAATCTCTGGCAATACTTTGCAATTTTTCTGCTAGCATGTCTATCACATTTTTGTGTAGTATCTAAGAGATCAGAAAATCATTTCTTTATAATTAGCAGCAGATATGTCTGGGAGTTTGCCATGAACCTTGGCAGGGATGCTCCCAGATTTTTGGAAGTGGTGTCTTGAATTAGGACTCCTCAACCCTTGATGCTTGTTTATGGATCAGTCCCAGCCTTGCTCAGTGCCTACTCCTTGCTCTGTACTCAGGGCCATTCTTGGCAATTGCTGCCCCCATGTGGTGCCAGATCCAACCTGTACCTCCTACATGCAAGGCATATGTTCAGTTGCGTGGGTCATCTTTTGGGCCCAAAATACTTAATCATGGTGCTTAAATAAATATTTTATATAAAAAAAGAATATATAAGATTATAATGGTACACAAGAATACTCAAGTAAATATATCTTCATTAGGTTCACGAATGTGATGCTATTTAAATCCTATTATTGAAATCCTAAAGAAACATTAATTAGGGGGATAAACTTTAACTACATATGTTAAAAAAAAAAGAAAAACATATTCAGTACAGAAGCTTACCCTCCAGTTGGCAAACACAAAAATTGGGTTTCATGGCTTGTTGTATGTCATCACCTAGATTCGCGATCAGCCTGTGGTTGGACAATTGATTCCAGATTGCTACGTGGAACTTGAGAAAATCATTTTATCAGAGCGTAAAAATGTGCCAATTGAATTTCCTGTAATTGGCCGGAAACGATTG
Organism: Crocidura indochinensis; assembly: GCA_004027635.1. Classification (NCBI taxonomy): domain Eukaryota; kingdom Metazoa; phylum Chordata; class Mammalia; order Eulipotyphla; family Soricidae; genus Crocidura; species Crocidura indochinensis. The sequence goes on along the minus strand of PVKC010032350.1, from coordinate 12,212 downwards.
TTCCAGCTCGTGAGAGAAAACCAGCTGCAGTTGGATGAGCAAGAGCTCTCCCATGCTGTCCACTTCCTCAATGAATCGGGTACGTGCTCTGCTTTCTTAATGCTCAACTGTATTGATCTTGTGGAGAATTTCCATTCTGAAGTTAACAGAACATCAGCAGAACTTCTCATGGGTTATTGCTTTCCCTTTGGCTCCAAATTGAGCCCAATGGCCTGAGCACTGATGTTTCTGGGCTACAGAATTGGACAGCTCTCAGGTCATGGCAGGTCTTGTGAAGGGACAGCCCTGACTTACTATATACAGGAGAGGGAGGTTGTAAGGATCTGACTGGGCTGAGGAATGAGACTGGCCAGGGGTAACATCTCTACTCTGTGGACTCTTTCATAGTTCATGTGACTCAATGATAAAACCTCCAGTTCACCCTCAGTTCTAATTCTCCCAGAAGCCAGTGAGCTGAGTAGTAGGACTCAGCTGTCAGTAAGTGAGAATATCTGTCACACAGGTAATGATTTGCTCCTTTCCCCACTACTCTTAAGCCAAAAGCTCCTGAAATTCTGCCTTTTTTAAAACTTGTTTTTGAAATAAGATGTGAATTTTGTAGTGCATGTCAAAAAGATGATGATGAATTTCTGTTACTAATTATATGCTCTGCACTGCTTGACATTATCTCAGAAATATTTAGGATCCTTTTGTGTAGTCTAAAACCACTTCTGTGTAATCCTGAGATTTTAGGCCTAGGGAACTTGGTTTTGAGGGTCTGGACTTGCCCATGGGAGGAACATCTCTCTAAGTCTCACTGAAGAGTCTCAATTCTGTATTTCGCCTTGTGTTTCTCCAACAGGAGTCCTTCTTCACTTCCAAGACCCGGCACTGCAGCTAAGTGACTTATATTTTGTGGAACCCAGGTGGCTTTGCAAAGTCATTTCCCAGGTTGGTGGCTTCTGGGATACTTGGGAGTAGTCCTTGCAGAGAAGAGATGGTAGCACTATGATCATTTCAGGATTTTCTGTTTGGAACACATTGACCAAATCTCTGCTATGGTCTATGCACTGGGTGGCTCATGGGAGTCACATGTGCTGCTACTGATCCCTCATCTGTTCTCGATCTGGAATATTTCTGTGCTCTGTTAACTGACTCAGTTGAGTCAAAATTGTGTGACAACATTGGGGCAAATACATCAATGAAAACAGGCTTGAAAAGTGTCTGTACATCACCATTGGGACTTTGCTGGTGATGGCAATAGAGTGGACTCTGAACACAGATTTGTAAAGCTTTGCATGCCATGCTCTCTTGCCTGCCTTTCCTCCATGTATGGTTATGAAAATGCTTTATCCTGACAATGATACCCCATTGCTACTAAGTTGACATTGGTTAGTTGTGAACATTGCTTTCCAGGACATTGCCTCAGGACAGTCCTTAGTGTGGCTTTGTTGGCCTTTGAAAGATGCATTGTAAGCTGCACCTTAGGTGTCCTCCTTGTACACTTCAGTAGTACCTTGTCAATTATTTTATTTTTATTTTTTTATTTTTTATTTTTTTGATTTTGGACCACACCCGGTGACACTCAGGGGTTTCTCCTGGGTATATTCTTCAGAAATCGCTCCTGGCTTGAGGGACCATATGAGATGCTGGGGATCGAACTGAGGTCTGTCCTGCGTCAGCCACATGCAAGGCAAGCGCCTTATCACTGCGCTATCGCTCTGGCCCCATACCTTGTCAATTATGATGTGAAAGTGTGTCTAGAACCTTGGTCGATATTCTAGGGGTGCAAAACTACCACAGCTGAGTTTTGTCATGAGCAGAAGCGAGTGCAGGAGCATGTCTCCCCATCTTCACTGTCACTACTCTCAGTGGGTGACTCCACAGATCCCTGAATAATGACTTCTTTTCACATTGAAAATCACTCTGTAGTGACAGTTAACTCCCTCTAAGTAATACTGAATGTTCCAAAAATCAACCTAAGGACAACAAGGTGGCCCTAGGATAAAGAAACTCTTAAGGCTACCTCGTCTGTTATGGAACTGAAAGCATTTTAAGACGTAAGTTTCCTAAGTGGAAGGCAAAGTAATGTGTAAGCATTTTAACTCTGTACTATCCTCTGGGGTATAAAAAGAGCATAATACTCCACTCCTGGATTCAGTAAACAAATAGATGTGAAGCAAGTGCAGAAGGCAGAGCTTTCATTGGCCAGAGCAGTTTTATAAACATTTGCCCAGTTATCTGACAATGCAAAATACTTTGTTTCTATTTTTTTAATGCCTTGATATTGCAGGTGTATGTAAGAAAATTAAGTTAGGCCACTTTTTTTTGTTTGTTTGTTTTTTGTTTTGGGGCCACACCTGTTTGACGTTCAGGGGTTACTCCTGGCTATGTGCTCAGAAATCACCCCTGGCTTGGGGGACCATATGGGACACCGAAGGATTGAACCATAGTCTGTCCGACGGTAGCGCTTGCAAGGCAGACACCTTACCTCTAGTACCACCTTCCCAGCCCCAAGCGTAGGCCAATAAAATAAAATAAATGTAGCTGTGTGGAATAAATTTGAAAATGAATCAAGAGGAATGAGTATGGTGATGTAAGAAGGTTTGCTTTGTACTAAAGCTGTTACATGTCCTTGTGGCCTAAACTCCCTTCAATCACACTTCTGAGAATCTTAGATATAACCACTATAACAATCTCATGAAGGAAATGGGGGTGAGAATTCCACATGCCATGGTTTTACAATCAAGGGACCTGAGTTTGAAGAGCTCTGATTTACTTCTCACTGCTGTGATCAAAGCTCAGAGGACAATCTCAGGATTCTCCGAGTGGCTCATTTAATAGCATGCTCCCAAGCCTCAGCCCCAGGCTTGCACATGAACTCTTGAGGCTATGTTTTCTAAGGCCCATGTGGAAGAATCATGGAATTAACCTTAACTCTTACCCTGTGTGAACTTCTTGCTTCAATGGGAACTTCTCTTGTGACTTACATGGAAAGTGACCTGTGGTGAATGTGAAATCTGGAAGGTGATATTCAGGGCTTACTCCTGCCTCTGTATTTAGGGATCACTTCATTTAGGGAACACTTAGGGGGTGCAGGGAATCGAGCCCAGTTTGGCCACATACAAGACAATTGCCCATCTACTCTAGCCCCTAGACATGTATTATTAATGAAGCTGCAGTAGAACATGACATATTGGATTGATCTGTTCTTTGGAGATAGGAAAAGCCTAAGGCTCATTAATGATCGATCTAATCAATTTCTGATCTGAATTTATTTCTTTAGTACAATAAATGTTTTTTAGTTGAAATGGGTATCCTACTGTACTATGTTTTATACTTGCTAGAGAAATTAGTCCTGCATTGTATTTGAAAACATTAAGATTTTTTGATAATTCTAAGTAGTGACACCATATGCTGTACACTTAGCTAAAGACTTCCAGGAAATAAATTCTGATTGTTGGTATCAGAGGGATAGAATGAAGGGTAAGGTATTTGCTTTGCACACCTCTAACCCACATTTGATCCCTGGCACTACATTTGTCTCCCCTCCCCCACTAGATCCTGCTATGTGGAATCCCTGATTACTGGAGTGTGATCCCAAAACCAAAACAGAAAATGAAAATTTGATCATTATTTATAAGTTTAATGAATCTGTTTTTCAGATTTTGACAGTAAAAGTGGTGGAAGGCTGCCCAAAGCGTCCTAAGGGAATTATTTCACGCAGAGATGTAGAAAGATTTCTTTCAAAGAAAAAGAGATTTCCAAAGAACTACATGTCACAATACTTTAAGCTCCTAGAGAAATTCCAAATTGCCTTGCCAATAGGAGAGGAATATTTGCTTATTCCGAGCAGGTAAATAAGAATTTAAAGTTTACCCTAAAATTTTCACTTACATGCTTGTTACATTGTTTTGGTTGTTAAAATACCTTTGGTCTGTTGAAAATGTACTACTTGATTAAAAAGGGTGTGTGTGTGTGTGTGTGTGTGTAAAATTTCAGTGGAAGTACATTGTTCACTTAAAAAAAACTGCATTTGGGGGCTGGAGCAGTGGTGCAAGCGGTAGGGCGTTTGCCTTGCACTCGCTAACCTAGGATGAAGCGTTGGTTTGATCCCCCAGAATATCCCATATGGTCCCCCAAACCAGAAGCTATTTCTGAGCGGATAGCCAGGAGTAACCACTGAGCATCACAAACAAAACAAAACAAAAACAATAAAAACCTGCATTTGATAGTTTAATGAAGTAGCAGTGAACGGTGCTATGTATGTATAGTAACCATCTGATTTGCCATTGATGAAATACATATGTAATGATGGTGTCTGATATGGTGCTGAGATTTACATAGCTTTTATATATGTGTAGTATATATAATTTTAGGTGTTGAATATCTTAAATTGGCGCTAAGAGTTATGCTGAGCAGTCTTTATACAGACAGTGGTGTTACTATCTGATATGAATTTGTGGGAGTGCTTGGTGGCCTCACAACAGAAACCAGAGTTCTTTTGTTATTGTTGTTGTTTTGTTTTGTTTTGGTCACACCTGGCAGCTCAGGTCTTACTCCTGGCTCTGTGTTCAGAAATCACTCCTGACAGTCCCTGGGAATGTCAGGGATAGAACCCAGGTCAGTCACATGCAAGGCAAATGCCCCACTACTGTGCTATCACTCGGCCTTGAGACTAGAGTTCTAACCCTGTATTTTAGAAAGTTTTGCTTTATAAGTTAATGCGGAATATTACAAAGTAATTGAACATTGAAAAGGGCTCATTGTATTAATGATGACATCTACTTTTAAGGATAAATATGAAAATTTATCTACAATGTGTACATTTTCAAATTTTATTGAGGTAATTAATAAATTATTAAATCTAATAAGTAAGCAAAATCAATACATTTACTAGATATTAAGACAATGCATAATATTTACTTAAGCATTTACTTATTTATTCATATAATAAGATTACTGAAAAATTTCCCATGTCTGCTACATCCGAATAAACACTTGAATCATTGAGTTTTTGACAGAGGTAAATAACATCACAGGAAGGTGCACTTTTAGTATTTTCCTACAATTCATTGATTTCATGTCTTGAAATCTAATGGTCAGCAGGAGGGGATGTGTGAAGCTATGACTGTGCTGCTTTTTCCTCCAGTCTCTCTGACCACAGACCTGTGATTGAGCTTCCCCACTGTGAGAATTCTGAAATTATCATCCGGCTCTATGAAATGCCTTATTTCCCACTGGGATTTTGGTCAAGATTAATCAGCCGATTACTTGAAATTTCACCTTTCATGCTTTCAGGAAGAGGTATGTATTTAATGATGATAGAATTTGGGGGAAAGTTGAGGAGCTCGTATTAAAATTAATTTGCCTTTGTCCCAGAATTTGTAATGGATAACCAGAAAATATTTTTAGCTGTAAGGCCACTGATAGTCAGAAGAAACCCCCCCCCCAAACTTGACATTGAACAAAACATATACACATATTATTCATGAGTTTGTCAAAAGGAAAATTTTCAATCCTTCAAAGCCCATTTGTTTGTATCTTAGACACATTTACGAGTGAAAGTATTTTGCTTTCCCAACCAAATTAGTCTAAAAAAAAGCAATACTTCTGGAAGTTCTTATCTTTAACACATATGTCCATGAACATACCCACAGATACAAAAATGAGCAAATAAAAATTAGAAATTGTGATGCCCATTTGGAGTGTTTCAATCAGTAGATCATGGCCATCTGACCTTTGGCACAGGTAATAAGATATCTGAGAATTTATAGTAAAAACAAATGTTTATGATGTTAGTTCTTCCTTTCAAATAAAGACACCTTAATGTATCAAGGAGAAATGTCATTAATTTTGGAAAAAGAATTTGGTCTTACAAAGCTCATTAATATATCAGTAGACATATTGCATTAATTAAGAAGTGCTCATCTCACCAGCTCTTTAAAGAAAGTTATTAAAATTTATGTTTCTTTTTCTTTCTTAAACATATTAGGCTCTCTAACACTGTACCTAAAATATATCTCGTGAAATATTTGCTTTCCCATTTAGTAGTGTAGGGGCTCATTTAATTAGCAAGTAGATACATTGCACCAAAGTAAGAATTTTTCTGTTTCTGTCACATATGCTCATGGGTGAGCATAATGGTTTCTTCAGAAAGAAGCAGTGCTCTGATTGATACAGCAGTTAGTCAATGAAATATTTAGATCTCCTTATCCTTCTTCCAGAGCGAGCTCTTCGGCCAAACAGAATGTACTGGCGACAAGGCATCTACTTGAACTGGTCTCCTGAAGCCTATTGCCTGGTGGGCTCTGAAGCTTTTGACAATCGCCCAGAGAGTTTCTTAAAAATCACTGTTCCTTCATGTAGAAAAGGTAAGGTGATGAAAGTTCTAGACTTTAGAAGAACTTGGTCGTTTTCTTTCCTGTTGTGCTGCAGCATTGACTTTGACAAGATGCTAACATCTTTCCTTTGGGTTGTGCAGGCTGTGTGCTTTTGGGCCAAGTCGTGGACCACATCGACTCCCTCATGGAAGAATGGTTTCCTGGGCTGCTGGAGATCGATATTTGTGGGGAAGGAGAAACTCTGTTGAAGAAATGGGCACTCTATAGTTTTAATGATGGGGAAGAGCATCAAAGGATTCTGCTAGATGACTTGATGAAGAAGGCTGAACAAGGCAAGTGAAGTGCTCTGGGGATGAGTTTGAAGGGACACTTTACATGTAAAAAATATTCTCATCTTCAAGGAATTTGCCAGAAGCTATTGCTTTTGATTATGGTAACAGTTCAGAAAAATAGTTATGCCCATTACCAATAGAAACTGTGTTTTAAATTAAATTAGTATTGCTTTGAGAATTTGAAAATGGACTTACGGAGATGTATTGGCTTTGTCTGCAGGGTAGGAGACTAACCAGATTGCCTCAAAGAAATGGCACAAGGACTTGACTAGGTGATGCAGGGAATTCATGTCCTGTATGTTGCACAAGGCACATGCCATGGGATCATCCATCATGTATCAACTCACAGAGACAGTTCTGAGTACTGATTCTGAAGGATGAACCTAGGAATGAGTTTTCTTTGGTTTCATAGAAATACTAATGGAATCTTTTACATTTTCTTGGTGTTTTTAGAGGACACCTAGAAGCATTAGAAATGTAGAAAATTGTCATTAATTTTTCTTAGTCAAAAGGACAAATATGTGTACTTCATTAGATATTTATTTTTAAAAAGGTATTTCTGTGCTTCTCAGGAGACCTCCTCATAAGCCCAGACCACCCAAAGCTCACCATTCCAATATCTCAGATAGCTCCTGACCTGATTTTGGCTGACCTGCCGAGAAACATTATGTTGAATAATGATGAACTTCATTTTGAACAAGCTCCAGAATATCTCTTAGGTAACTATTTTTGTTGAATTGAAGGCAAAATTGAGGTTGTAATATTTCTTTATGATTTATAAAAGAATCAAATATAACCATTACATTGAAATGGCTGCTAGTGTTGCCACACACCTGTGCTCATGTTTCTCCTCTTTTAGAGTGACGGATCAGGGATTTCCTTTCTACACCTTGCTCAAGGATGTGATGTGTGTGAGGAGGGGTCTGTCATGTGCACACACTTATTCAAGAGTCCCTCTTTGTGTGTTCTAAATGATAGGACTTAGAAATAGAGAAGAAAGCTTGCAGCTAAGAATTGCACTGTTTTAATCTCAATAAGAGAAGAGGTAAAGTTGTGGGGAGCACCTCTTTGTAGTTATTGTAGCAGGTTTGTTTAGTTTGATTTTGGGCCACACCCATAATCTTAGGACTTACTCTTGGCTTTTCATTCAGGGATCATTCCAGACAGTACTTAGGGTACCATATGTAGTGCTAGGCATTGAACTTGGGCCATCAGCATGTAAGTACCATAGTCACTGCTAAGTACCCTAGTCACTGTAGTATTTATTGCTTCATCAACCATAGTAGCAGTTTACAAGACAATTTTGAATTCTCACAAAATAGGGTCTAAACTTCAGAAGCATTAAATGGTGACACACTTGGGTTCTGTGATCATGAGTATTTTTTATTTAATTTAATGCAGATTTAATGCAAATTTAATGTAAAATATTTGCCGATTCTCCTGGCTCAACTTTGTAGAATGTTTGTGTGCATATACATTTAATTTCAATTAAATTTCTACAGCAAAATTGCCTAAAATAAGTCTGTTAAAACATATTAGCAAAAATTGCCCCAAATTGAGCCTTACCAAGAAGAGATAAGTGAATTGCTTTGTGCCTTGATTCCTTTCCTGTTAGAGCTCTAAGATAATATTAGTGTGTTAGACAAGCAATTGAACTGTCAGCTCTGAACCTAGATCTCAGTCAGCAGTCATCTTAATTAGAAGTCTAAGGATGTAAGCAAGACTCAGAATCTGTTCTTTCTGTGAAGGAGTCTCACTAGATTTAAAATAATCTCATTTCATTCAAGATGGGTTTCAGATTTATGAAAGCATGTTGTGCGATGTGTATAGAAATGGTGTTCACAGTTAATTTTAAAGTGCTCAATTTTCATCTTAATTTTGTATATAGGAAACTAAGCTTTCTGCTCCTAACACTAAGGCCAGTAGGCAGATAGCTAACTCATGAAAACTGAAACCAAAAGGCATTTCTCCCTGAGACCCAGGATCTTTATTAGGAAATGAAAGACCACACCTTGGAGTGGAGAACAGGTATGGTTGTGGATCAATCCAAAAGGTGCTTTAATCTAAAGGTGCTTCAAGCCAATGAGAGATAATCACCAGCAAAGACGCATTATCCTGAATGAAAACTGGTTATTCCAACACAAGGGGGCCCAGTGAGAAAGTGAATGTCCCACCCTATTCCCTGTCCTCTGCACCTGCGTTGTCTCCCTGTCCCAGTGCACACACCTTGCTTTTCCTTCACATTTACTGCAATTGACCTTTTCTCTCTCAGAACCAATAGTATTAGCTATTGACTGGTTTTAAAAATAAATTTTTTAAAACATTAAATGGAAGGAATGGGAGAATACAAAACTGATATTTCCTTGTTGATTTTTCTACAAGATTTATTCACAAATATTCACCAGGTAGCATCTCTGGGGGGCATTGTACAATATTGTACCAACTTTGTAAACATGTACAAGCAAGGATTCACTATGTGTCAGGGGAGGCTAATAGCCTATGGGATTGGCCAGAGATGATCATTGGTCTTTGCATCTCTCAGTGTGTGATGCCTGCTATTTGATGTACAGAAGGGTAGAGGTGGGATTGGCAATGAAAAGACAATGGAAAGACCAGGGTATGAAGACCTGAGATAGAAGGTATGATAGGGAAAATCTAGCTATGGTAGGCTTGTAAAACAATTTCTTTTATACTAATGTTTATTACTGCATGTGACCTAGAAAATAAAATAATAACTTTTGATGACTGACTCCTCCTACGACTTAATCTAGTGTTTTTAGGAACTCATGGGTGGATGTCAGACACAGATGGGGAGATACAGATGAGAGTGGCAAAGAGATTTTTTAGCACAGTTTTATATATATATATATATATCTGTATATATATATATATAAAATATTTAAGCACCATGATTATAAGCATGATTGTAGTTGGGTTTCAGTCATAAACAGTACATCCTCTACACCAGCACGACATTCCCACAACCAATGCCCCCCCCTTTCCCACCACTGCCTGTATTTGAGACAGGTATTCTACTTCTCTTACTCCTTAACATTGCAATGATAGTGTAGTCATCTCTTTATCTAAAGTCACCACTCTATGTTGGTGAGCTTCACATCAAGAGTCAGTCCTTTCAGTCCTCATCTCTATTGTCTCTGGGCATTATTACAATGATGTCTTTGGTTGTTCTTAAAAATCACAAATGAGTGAGATTATTCTGTACCTATCTCTCTCCCTCTGACTTATTTCACTCAGAATAATAGATTCAATGTACATAATGTATTGGAAAATCAATGGCCTTCTTATACACCAATAATGATAGAGAGAAAATGGACATTAAAAAAAAAACAACCCCATTCACATTAGTGTCACACAAACTCAAATATCTTGGAGTCAATTTAATTAAAGAGGTTGAGCACAGTTTTTAATTTGTTTTCAGTGTGGGAGGAACACAGCATTATGTAACTGCAAGGTAGTTAATGTTGCAGGCGGGATAGAATGAGTGGGAGGCCTCACAGTTTAGGACAAAATGTCAGGGCACCAGATGGGCATGGTGAATGCCTTCCAGGCAGCTGAAAGTTGAGTTAGTATAAGTTTTTCAGGTCTATCACTCTTGGTCTTGACTCTAGATGACCTAAAATAGATTGTGCTTTGTTTTTTTATCAGGTAAGTAGAGGGTGGAATAACAATATCTGTGGAGAAAAGATAGTGACTTTTGATGAAATGCTACTAACTGTAGAGTGGGATCTCCAGTCAGAGTTGTGAATTGAGCACAGAAAGAGTGTACTGCTGAAATAAAGACAGGACATCATACACATTAAGGGAAAGTGTGAGATCTTCAGGGACAAGTCTGGCTGAGTATAAGTCTGGGCCATATATATAAGTACAGGAAGGCTAGCGACCAAATTGAGATGCCTCTCTGTGTCTGGGGCAGAGGAACATCAGGCCTAAGGGAGATTCAGGAATAAGCCATTGGATTTCTTCTTTGATCGACGGAACAGGCACAATTGATGGTTTCTATAGCATTTCTACTTGTATAGATTAACTATGCGGTATTTTTTAAAAGGTGATGGCAGCTTTGGATCAGTTTATCAAGCAACCTATGAAGGAGAAGAAGTGGCAGTGAAGATTTTTAATAAGCATACATCACTTAGATTGTTAAGACAAGTAAGAAATGTATTTTGTATTACATTGAATTTTATTTTTAAATATCCTCAACTTGGGTTTTGAATATATTAATGATGATGAAAATATTAACCACGTTTCCTGCAAAGTGTCCTTGAGTTTAATGATCAAACTGTGATGTGGGATGGGGTGGGAGCAGGAGTTTGGGGGTTAATCTGAGGCTCTTAGGAGTGCATTGTCTTCAGGTGTCTGGAAGCCACAATTCAGACATATGTGACCCAAGAGCCATTTGGGATGAGCTGTTCCATGTGCATCATCTTCTTTGTTTTCCTTTTTTTGTTTGTTTGTGTTTGCTTGTTTTTTTTTTTTTTTTGAACCATGCCTGGCTATGCTCATGGCTTTTTCCTGGCTCTGTGCTCAGGGAACATTTCTGGTGAGTTTGAGGGACCATACTGAGATTGAACCTGGGTAAGCCATGTGTAAGGCTAACTCCCTACCCACTATACTATAGCTCTGGCCCCCTCATCTGTATTGTTTTGATAAAGCCCATTTCTTAGAGATATGATTAGATCTTCTGGAGACCAGAAGAATATAAACTTGGTCCAGAGCAGAGCCTTTATCACATAATCTTGTACAGTGGTGTACGTGGACATGATGACTTGAAAGTGGATCCTGGCCACTGTGCCCTGGGGCTTTCCAAAGACCCTCAGGACACCTGTTTGAACCTGTGATCAGGGCCAGCATGAGAGCAGAGAGGAATTTCCATTGCAAAGGATAGGTCCCCTTCAAACAGCTCACCATCTGCCATATGACCTGGGCAGCTGCTTGACTGCAGCTGTTGTGCACTATGCCCCATGGTCAAATAATACAGTGGGCCTTATTGGCTGCACAAAGATATTTTTTAAATGCAGTTAACTCTTCACTTATTTTTCAACAAATATTGTTTCAGAACAGCATGTACCAATTTCCTTGGGTTTATATCTGAGTCATGTGTTTATATCTATTTCTATGTATGAGGATGGTTGCTAGTGACTGTCATTGTTATAATAAGGATCTGCTACTCTGTATTGTCCTGCCCCTTTTAAAATTATGGAGATTCAGTGGAGACTCTATGGGATCACAGCATTCACTATCTCAGCAAAAGAATGTCTCTTAAATCATAACTAAATTAGCCCCCCCAGTGCCTCTCTATTATAGTACTTGTGTGGATTTATCTCTCTTGTTAGTCATTCCTGACCTACAGGAAAGAGGAGAGAGCAAGATGCAAGGAGAGATCAAATATAGTATGAATTCTGCATCTTACAGTCCAAAATTCAGCTAGAAATTTTAGTTTTTTCATCTTACTTTTTCATTTATTTAAGAAATGGGCTGGATGGGGCCAGAGATATAGCATGGAGTTAGGGGTTTTGCCTTGCATGCAGGACAGTGGTTC
>PVKC010032349.1:0-14283 GCA_004027635.1 Crocidura indochinensis | reverse complement strand
CTCCTCTCCTCTCTGCTGAGCCAAGCTACGGACCGGGACCCCGGTCTCTCGGTAAGAGGGTCTCACCTGACCCACGTGGGACTGATCAAGCCGTGTGATTGGGGATCCCAGAAACATAAAGACCACCACCGATCTACGAACTGTAACCTCTCCAGGCCCCGTACCCAAAAAGCGCGGCCGCTCCGCTTTGCTCCATGGCTGCGCCTACTTTGAAACCCCTGAATTCCATACCAGCAAGGGGACTTAGCTGAATTCTTTTTATGGGTGACTGTCCTCCCACTGTAACTTTACCTTGTCCTCTCTCTTTACATCTTTGCTCTCATAATTAAAAATAAAAATTAAAAAAAAAAATAAAAAAAAAAATAAAAAAAAAACAAAAAACAAAAAAAAACAACACTTTAAGCCAATTACTATCAAAGGCAAGTCTCTTGGAATGGCTACAGGTGAAGGTAAGCCATTCTGCATCTTTCCCATTGAAATCATTTCAGAATTTACAGACTTCAGATCAGTTAAAAGTCTCCATATAGCTACTGGTTTCTTATTAATAATTATTGGAGAATTCCAATTATAAAAAGAGGTTCTACTGTGTCCCAGCCTCAACTGTTCATCGTCTAAGCTTCTAAGTGCCTCTAATTTTGTGCGGTGAATAACTACTGAGGAATCAGATAGGAATATTGGATTTCCATTCAATGTAAATGGGTTCTGGGTCTTTAACCCAGTGACTCCAGTCAAAATATGCAATACCTCTGAATTAACATGCTGTCAGATATTTTTGCTAGGAATGTGGTATTCTGCTTCCCATTGCTTATGCAAATTACGTCCTCAAAGGTTCAAAGAAACTGGAACTACATACAGCATGAATATCTCCTATTGATCTTTCAGTCTTATGCACTTCAAATACCTAGCACACCGAAGAACAGAATTTTGAGGCATGACCCCTGCTATACCTTCAAAACTGCACTGAATATCTTGTAGAGCCCAATTTCAGGACCAGTCTCTTAAAAAAATCACAGATACTTCTTAAAGAAATTCAGTTTCCTGAATCAAGCATACCTTCAAATTTTCTACCCTGAATTTAAAGAGTTAACATTGGATTTTCCTCTTTAAGCTTGGCAGTGAAAGATATCAACACAAAAGTCTCAGAGTTAGTACTCCTGAAAACTACTTTCCTGTTGTTTTCTAATTTTTCACGCATAACATAAGAAAGTAATAAAAGTTGAGCTATATTTTCACTTTTCTTAAAGGTCCAGATGGTAGGTACTGTACAATAACTATTACTTTCCCTGTATGGTAAGAATCTTTAATCCCCAGATGAATTACCATTCCTTTGATTTATAAACTGCTTATTCCTTAAATCATCCCCATAGTCCCTTGAAGTAGTGGTTCTGTTTTGCCAGACTTAATCTTATAAGGACATTGAACTAAAACAAGGGTCAAGTCCTCTGGGCAATGTATATTTAAACCACAGTTTCCTGAAGTTGCAGGATTTACTAAGCTTAAACTGTGGAGTCTTGATTTGAACTGGGAAACTAAATTACTGATAAGATTTCCTGATTTTGAGGAAACTGGCTCCCTACCCAGTTTCCCAAGACAGGTTGATTAAGTGTTGGTCCTTGTGGGTGGGTCCTTGATTGGGTGCAAAACATGTAACCTGTATTGATTTTGTATATACCCCATTTTGCCACACTTAAATCATATGACATGACCTTGTGAGATTATCTTTGTACCCCTCCTTCAGTTTCTGTGAAGACCATTAGGTACTGAACTACAGTCACTTACCTAATAAAATTCCTTGCCATACCTTGGGCTAAGACTAAGTAGTTTCTTTGAGTGAAAGTCATTGTTCCAATTTCTCAGAGTTTGCTGCTGAACAGCATATATTACTAGAGGTGTAACAGGAGGGTAATTGTAAGCCTCAGCATTTCTACAAGCAAGTAGACATCTTCTTTCTCCATTATTGGGCATACATTAGCCTGACAATATTCATTGGCAATGTTAAAGGCTAAGGTTTTTGTAAAAACATTTCAAATTTTCACATTTTTAACCTCCCTTTAATTGCCTCTGTCAATTTTCACACAAATTCTGATTTTTGACTCTGTAGCTCTCTTAATTATCTGTGTATAGCTACCCTTGAACTCAGTATCTGAGTCAATTTTTTCCCAAGCCAACAATGAAAGTTCCCTGAGAAGCTTTAAAGCAATACAGGGTAGTCTCACCTGCCTATTTGCATCTGCATACTCTTCTTCCCCTACCAGCATTTCATAAGTTAATGTGACTCCTGCAACCCTCCTTCCATAGTGATCTAGACTATTAATTTTACTCTTAGAATTCTCATCCAACCACATCTTCCACTGTAAATATTGAAAAGCACTCAAACAGGTCTTTGCTGCTATGTTAAAGTCCTATTGGGTTCAACACCTATGAGCACTCCAGGTACCAAGGTATTCAATACAAAATGAAGAAAGGGGACCATATTTTGAGCACACTTTATTAAAATTACTGAGAAAAAGTATAACCTTCATATTCTATAACCTGATTATTTTCTGATGGGCAGGATTAATTTCTAATATTAAGTTATTACTAATTTCCCTAAGAATTATCCCATGTGGGGGAGGTGAGTTCATTCTACTCTCTCTAAAGACTGAGATGGAGGGTGGGTGATAATTCTATATATACACCTTATGATGGGACCATTTCAACATCATTAGATTCATGACTTCATCTCTCCTGATGGCTGCATAATATTCTGTTGTTTTTATGTACCACAGTCTCTTTAGCCATTCATTTGTTAAAGGGCATCTTGGTTGTTTCCAGAGTCTGGTTATTGTAAATAGCTCTGCAAAGATTATAGGTTTTGAGTAAGGGATTTTTGTAAAGTATCTTTGTGTTCCTAGGGTATATCACTCAGAGTGGTATAGCTGGTTCGTATAGGAGCTCTATGTCCAGTATTTTGAAAAGTCTCCATATCGTTTTCCATAAAGGTCGGATTAGACGGTATTCACACTAGCAATGAATAAAAGTTCCTTTCTCTCCACATCAAGCCTAGCACTTCTTGTTTTCATTTCTTGTGATGTTTGCCAATCTCTGTGGTATGAGATAGAACTTCATTGTTGTTTTGATTTGCATCTCCCTAATGTGGAGCAATTTTTAATGTGTCTTTTGACCATTTGTATTTCTTTTTTGACAAAGTATCTGTTCATTTCTTCTCCCCATTTTTTGATATGATTAAATCTTTTTTCTTGTAAATTTCCATTAGTGACTTGTATATTTTGGATATAAGCCCTTTATCTGATGGGTATTGTGTGAATAGTTTCTCCCACTCAGTGGGTGATTCTTGTATTTGGGGTGCTATTTCCTTTGAGGTGCAGAAGATTCTCAGCTTAATATTCCCATCTGTTTATCTCTACTTCACTTCTTTGGAGAGTGCTGTTTCTTCCTTAAAGATGTCTGTATTCTCAATGTCATGGAATGTTTACCTATGTGTTGTTCTATATACCTTTGGTTTCAGGTCTGATACCAAGGTCTTTAATACATTTGGATTTTACCTTCATACATGGTGTTATCTGGGGGTCTGAGTTAACTTTTTTGAAAATGGCTAACCAGTTATGCTAACACCACTTGTTGAAGAGGCTTTCATTGCTCCATTTAGGACTTCTCACTACTTTATCAAAAATTAGGTGATTGTATGTCTGGGGAAAATTCTCTGAGTATTCAAGCCTATTCCACTGATCTGAGGGTCTGTATTTATTCCAATACCATGCTGTTTTGATAACTATTGCTTTGTAATACAGTTTGAAATTGGGGAAGTAATGCCACTCATATTCCTTTCCTCAAGGATTGCTTTAGCTATTTGAAGGTGTTTATTATTCCAAATGAATTTCAAAAGTATTTGATCCACTTCTTTGAAAAATGTCATGGTATCTTTAGAGAGAATGCATTAAATCTGTATGATACTTTGGGAGTATTGCCATCTTAATGATGTTAATCCTGCCAATCCATAAGCAGTGTATATGTTTCCATTTTCTTGTGTCCTTTCTTATTTCTTGGAGCAGGGTTTTTATAGTTTTCTTTGTATAGGTCCTTTGCGTTTTTGGCCAAGTTGATTCCAAGGTATTTGAATTTGTGTGGCACTAATGTGAAACGGGTTGTTTTCTTAATGTCTATTTCTTCCCTATCACTATTGGTGTATAAAAAGGGCATTGATTTCTGTATGTAAATTTTCTAGCCTGCCATATTGCTCTATGAAACTATTGTTTCTAGAAGCTTTTTGGTAGAGTCCTTAGGGGTTTCTAAGTAGAATATCATATCATCTGCAAACAGTGAGAGCTGGACTTCTTTCTCTCCTATCTGGATTCCCTTGTTATCTTTTTCTTGCCTAATAGCTATAGAAATTAATTCTATGACTATGTGAATAGGAATGGTGAGAGAGGACAGCTTTTTCTTATACCAGAATTTAAAGGAAATCCTTTTAGTTTTTCTCCATTGAGGATAATATTTGTCATTGGCTTGTTGCCAATGGCCTTAAGTATTTGAGAAAGGTTCCTTTAATTCCCATCTGCTGAGAATTTTTATCAAGAATGGGTGTTGGACCTTATCAAATGCTTTTTCTGCATCTATTAATATGATCATATGATTTTTATTTTTCTTGTTGTGGATGTTGTATATTATTTTTATAGATTACATATGTTAAACCATCCTTGTATTCCTGGGATAAAATCTACTTGATCATAATTAATGATCTTCTTGATGACACATTGGATCCAATTTTCAGAATTTTGTTGAGGATGTTTACATCCGTGTTCATCAGGAATATTGGTCTATAATTTTCTCTTTTTGCAACATCTCTGTCTGGTTTTGGTGTCAAGGTAATGTTGACTTCATAAAAGCTGTTTGGAAGTGTTCTCATTTTTTACAATTTCATTAAAAATCTTTGCTAGGATAGATAGTAGTTCTTCTTAAAAGGTTTGAAAAAATTCATTAGTAAATTCATCCAGGCCTGAGTTTTTGTTTTTGGGCAGACATTTGATTACCATTTCAATTTCCTCAAAAGTGATGGGGGTGGTTAGATTTGCCACATTCTCCTTAATCAACTGTTGAAGGTTATGAGTTCAAGACTTTATCTATTTCTCCCAGTTCTCATGTTTAGTGACATAGAGTTTCTCAAAGTAGTCTCTGATTAGTCTTTGAATCTCTGCGATATCTGTAGTGATTTTCCCCCCTTTCATTTCTTTTATTTTTGGGGGGGGAGGGGCCACACCCAGTGATGCTCTGGCTATGCGCTCAGAAGTCGCTCCTGGCTTGGGGAACCATATGGGACACCGGGGATCAAACCATGGTCCGTCCAAGGCTAGCACAGGCAAGGCAGGCACCTTACCTCTAGTGCCACTACCCACCCCCCTTTCATTTCTAATATGGGTTATCAAGTTTCTCTTTCTCTTTGTGAGTTTTGTCTACCAATCTTTTTTATTTTTTTAAATAACTTCTACTTTCATTGATCTTTTCAGTTTTATTTTGGGGGGGTTCCATTTCATTATTTCTGCTCTAAGCTTTATTTCCTTCTGTCTCCTTTCCTTACTTTTGGTCTCTTTTGTTGATCATTTTCTAATTTTATAAGACATGTTATTAAGCTGTTCAGATATGCTCCTTTTTCCTTCCTGATGTTTGCATGCAAAGCTTTAAATTTTCCTCTCAGTACGTCTTTTTCTGTGTCTCATAGATTCTGATAGTTTGTGTCTTCCTTGTCATTTGTTTCCTGGAAATTTTTGATTTCCTCTTTGATATCATCTCAGGCCCACTGACTTTTAGTAGCAGAATGTTTAATTTCCAGTTGTTAAATTTTTTCTTCTGTGTCCCTTTGTAGTTGATATCTAATTTCAGAGCCTTGTTTTCGGCAAAGTTCGCCTGCATAATTTCCATCCTCTTAATTTTATGGAGTTATGTTTTATGTGCCATCATGTGCTCTATCATGGAAAATGGCCCATGTACATTGGAGAAGAATGTATAGCCAGGTTTCTTGGGATAGAGTGTCATATATGCACTAATTAAGAGATAAATATATATATTTAGACATATAGATATTTATATAATATATAGATATAGATATCTATATATATAGTTATATATATAGTTATATATATATAGTTATATAGCTATATATAGCTATATATAGATATAGATATTATATATCTATAATAGATGTAGGTATATATATATATATATATATATAT
The DNA here is from genome assembly GCA_004027635.1 of Crocidura indochinensis. Lineage (NCBI taxonomy): Eukaryota > Metazoa > Chordata > Mammalia > Eulipotyphla > Soricidae > Crocidura > Crocidura indochinensis. The sequence goes on along the minus strand of PVKC010032349.1, from coordinate 8,056 downwards.
ATATATATATATATGCACAAGTCCTCTTCCATTTCTCTTTTAAGGATAGTATGTTTTTGTGGGCTTCAGTCTGGTTGATCTATCAAGTATTGACAAACCATGTTGAGGTCTCTAACAATTATTGTGTTATTATTGATGTCTTCTTTCAAATTTGTCATAATTGTATTAGATAATTTTCTGGTCTCTCATTGGGTGAGTATATGTTTAGTAGTGTGATTTCTTCTTGTTGCATATATCCCTTGATTAATACAAAGTGTCCATCTTTGTCCCTTACACATTTTCTGAGTCTAAAGTTGGTGTCATCATATATTAATATGACCACCCATCTTTTTAAATGTGTTGTTTGCTTGACTGATTTTCCTCCAGCCTTTGATTTTGAGTCTATATTTGTTCTATTTATGTGTGTTTCTTGTAGGCAACAAAAGATTGGGTTCATCTCTTTGATCCATTTACGCATTCTGTGTCTCTTAATTGGTGCATTAATTCCATTGACATTGAGGTGATTTTCATAGGATTTAATATCATCTTTGTGTATAAGTTTGGTGTTTTTTGGTCTGTCTTTTCTTAAAGTAGTTATTTATGTTTTTTCTTTAAGGCTTCTTTTGCATCTGTGAAGTTTCTGAGCTCTTCGTTATCTGTGAAACTATGTATCCTTGCTTCAGTCCTGAATGTGAGTCAAACTGGGTGCAGTATTTGGGTGAGGCATCCATTTCTTTCAGTCTTATTACAATATCCCACCACTGTCTTTTGGCCTTGAGAGTTTATTGTGTCTGCTGTAAGTTTCAAGGATGCTCCTTTGAATGTAATTTCCCTTTTTGATCTTGCTGCTTTAAGTATTCTATCTCTATCTGTGAGATTCATCATTTTACTAGGATGTGTCTTGGGTGTCTTTCTTTAGGTCTCTTTTAGATGATACTCTTCTGACATGTAGGATTTGGTCACATGTATTCTTTAGCTCTTGTAGTTTCTCTGTAATGATGGTTGTAATGTAATGATTGACTATTGATTCTTCTTGGAGATTTCCTTCCTGGGTTGCTGGCACTCCAATGGTTCTTATGTTGTTTCTATTGAGCTTATCAATGACTTCTATTTTCATCTGTTCACATTCCTTGAATACTTTTTCCATTGTCTGATCATTTGCCTTAAGTTTCTTTTATAATCTCTTCTGATGTATTGAGTTGTTTTGCATTTCATCTTCTTGTTCACTGATTCTATCTTCAGTGCTGTTACCCTGTTGGAGAGGCTGTCAATTGAGTTTTTCAATTGAGCTACCATGTTTTCAGATTGGAGTTTTCTGATTTCTATCTTTTTGTTCTGCTTAGCTAGAGCTATGTTTTCTTTGATGTCTATGATGATCTTTCATATATCTATTCTAAACTCCTTTTTTCTGAGATTAATCAGATGGTATTTTTTGGTCATCAGAGCTATCAACTTTATTTTCTGTGCATGATGTTTGTCTGTGAGGTTTCCCTATTGCCACGCCTGTAGTGTGATTTTTTTCTGCATGTTGTGGTGGGGTTCATTAGTTAGAAAGAGTATGCAGCAAAAATGTGAAGCAGAGTGGCCATGCTCTTCTGGGGCCTGCAGGAGACAGTTTTTTTGGGGCCCTTCTAGCTTACTGAGGAGAGCTTTTAGGAGACCAGAGAAGAAAAACACACAAAGCCAACAGGTCCTCACAGCTTCTCCTTGTCGCCAATCTCACAGCAGTGTGGACTTCTTCACAGATAAAAAAAATCATCTCTGCTTGTGTCCTTGATAGCCAGTTTTCACTCACTCCATCTTTCTTGACTTTTGGGCTTGAGTGGCTCCAGGAGACAGTTTTCTTTGGGGGGGAGACCCTCCTAGTCCTCTGAGGAGAGCTTCTAGAGACCAGAGAAGAGAAACACGCAGAGCCAACATGTTCCTCAGCTTTTTCCAGTCAGCAATCTCACAGTCCCCCTGCAGTAAATCTTAGGATTCTCCTTTCAATGTGATTTTTCTTTTTTGCCGTTATCAGTTTTCTATATGACTTTTCTTTGGATATTTTTTAGCTGGTTCTTTTCACTCATATGAATTTAGTTGCATGAACTCTTTGGATATTTTTTAGCTGGTTCTTTTCAGTCATATGAATTTAGTTGCATGCACTCTTTAGTTGTGGGATTTTCTGTGCAATGATTTTCTTGAATGTTGATTCTCCTTGGGGATATTTTTCATGGGTTTCTGGGACTCTAGTAATTCTTCTATTCTTTCTGTTGAGTTTATCCAAGACTTATATTTTCATCTGCTCACATTCTTTGATTCCCCCACCCCCCGTTTTCAGACCACTTGATTTAAGACTCGTTTCCATTCTCTTTTGTTGTTTGGTGGTGTTATTCATCTCATCTTCCAGCTCACTCTTTTTGTATTCAGCCACTATTACTTTGTTGTTGTGGCTTTCCAGTGAGACTTTCATTTCTCCTATTAAGATCTTTAGTCCTTTTATGTCAGTTGGAGTTTTTTCATTTCTACTTTCATATCTACTTTATTTATGTGGTTAGTCCAGGCCATTCCATGCTTTCTTTAAGTTCTATGAGAATACTCCATATTTCTCCTCTAAAATCATGATCTGTGAGGCTAAGTAAGGGGTTGGTCATTTTCATTTCATCAGAGTTACCTTCTTCATTCTCTAAGCATGGTGGATGTCTGTGTTCCTTTCCCATAAGCTTGCTTGAAATATAGTGTTTTCTACATGCTGTGCTGGGGTTATTTGACTAGGAGAAGTGTGTGTTTATGCTCCTGTGGCTATGTCCTTCAAGGAGGGATATGCTACTCTAGAAACAATGTAGGTTTGGGGCTCCATTGGCTGGAGAACAAGCTCTACTCCTCAGGTCAATTGTTCACCTGTGTTGATGTGCTTGCTGCTGACAGGGGATCAGACTCTGCTCCTAAGGGAGACATGTTTTTGTGGCATTGCTGGTGGCTTAGGGTCTTGACATTTGTGATGCTGGAAAAAGATTAACACTCTTCAAAGCAGGGTCCACTTACCTGATAACCTGAATTGATTCCATGCCATTAGCTGGGGAACTGGATTTTCTCTTTGGGGCTGGGGCTGCTCACCCAGGGGCGATGTATGTTCTTGTAGGCAGGAAAATGTTAGATTCAACTTTTTGATCAGTTTGTCTACTATGTTTCTCTTAATTGGTTCATTTAGTCCATTGAACTTGAGAAAGATGATTGCCATGAGATTAGGTGTTTTTTCTTTTTAGGGTTTGGTATGATCTTTTGTGGGAACTAGATAATCTAGTCCAAATGAAGGTAACATATTCTGTGTATACACTAAATGCACAATACTACTGTTATACATGTATAATAGTGCAGGAAATATACAGAACACCATAATACAAAGTAGTACTGTTAATAGTGTTGATAATTATTAATAAACAATCTACATGCTCAATATTAATATTAGATGTTAATTTTATTTCAGTACAGGTTGTATAGTTTTAAAATTTGAATACATACCTTTACATATAAAATACATTTTCTTTTATTTTTATTCACATTAGAATGAATATTTATACCTGAATGTGGTAGTCAATCATTTGAAAGAAAATTTTGTTCAAAGAACTTGTGAAAGATAATTTTGTTTGAGGACAAACGGATTCAGATCATTTCACTCTTTTCTTCCATCAATTGGGGGAATCAGATTCAACTACTCTCTTTTTCTTCTTTCCGGTTTTAGAAAACATCCGGCAACAACACAGGCAGCATTTTGTGATGAACCATAGAGCAGCTGCCACACAGGCCAGCAGGAACCCTATCACATCCAAGGAGTGGTACTGGAACAGGTTGAGCTCATGGGAGGAGGGCCTCAGGTGTTTGGCTCCTTTGTGGTGCATGAAAAACTCAGTCCAGAACACTGCCCTGTCTAGAGGCTTTACTGGCTGGTCATGATGAATGGCCTTTAATTTCAGTACATTTTGCTTATATCTAAAGAAGGGAAAAATATTTGAAGAAATTTAATCAGTCTTAATAATTTTACTTTAAGTTTTTTTTTCAATGTTACCCATATGAATGAAGCTAATGTATTAAGATTACTGATATAACATATTTAGGAAAGTCTTCACTGACAGTTTTAATTTTTAAAGGCATTTAAAAATTCACAAATACTATAAAAATAAAGTGCTTTTGGTATATATAAAATTTTTTCATAGAAGAAATTATATATACTATTTATATCATAGTACAAATAATCTTTTCTGAACATCCTCTTAAAGTATCTAGAAATAATATATACTATTGTGAATGAGAAAACCCTTCAGCTGACTATTTGTTATCTGTTTATAAGTAGTTATTTTTTCTTGTTGTGAGATTTCCTTGGAAGGAGGAAATCATATCCCATGTTTAAAGGCTACTCTTGATTTGATATTTGGACATTGATCAAGTGGTACTTGCTGAATATGTGAGGCCCTTGCTGAAGCTAGGGCCCACAAGCAATCAAATGTTCTACATATGCAAGGAAGTTTTTCTTTTTTATTTAATTCTATAGATATAAACATATTTATATTCAAATGTTATAGGATAAGTAAAATAACAAAAGTGTATAAATCATCATTAATTAAGGATATTATCTCATAGTTAGAATGGTATTACAAAGTGAACATAGTCCTCAAACTATTGACTAGATAATATTGAAACATTCCAGATATTACCAATGAGCATTTCCAAATACTCCTCCCTTTTGGTCACTATTTTATGAATTAAATTATCAACATAGGATTATTTAATAACATTTTTATTCTAAATCACAAAGTTTCAACACTCACTCCTTAACAGTCATCATTTCCTGTTTCATCATCAATTTCTTCATTTTACCCCCTACCCTGACCTGCCTCTAAAATCTGTGGCCATATTATGTATAATATCACAACTAAAGTTCAGAGAGTTAACAGGCCTCTGGACTTCTAAGTGACATTTCATTGCAACATTACCTTATATCCAAGTAATATTGCTTTTAGTATTGTGAACAACAAAAGTTTTCCTTATTTTAAATGGAAAGGTAAGTGTTATAGAGAAGATAGCTATTTTTGCAAATGAATGTTATCACATGAATTAAGCAACAATGCATTATGCTAATTTAGGTTATAAAATATAAATTTAATATGCTTTTATTTATATGAAAAGCTTTTAAAGAAGAATTACAGCAAAAAATAGATTAATGTTTGCTTAGGTTAGAGGAATACTAAATATCTTAGAAAGTATGTGAGTTTTTTTTGTAGTTGTGTAGTTTTTGTTCTGCTTTTCAAGAACACCCAGCAGTGCTCAGGGATTATTCAGAACTCTGAGTTCAGGGATGACTCCTGGAAATTCTCAAGGATACATATAAAGGATTGATCTTTGTTAAGTTTTGCAGAAAGCAAGAACTATAACTGTTGTGCCATCTTTTAAACTGTGAGACTACTGAGTTTTGAAATGTTTTAAATAATACCATCATGAAAAGGTTTCATAACTCTTTTACATATGCATGCATTCAAAATATATTTTAGTTAAATCTTATAATTAGCTATCTGTATTAGTACAATATTTTAATGTAATAAAACTATTAATATTATCAAGAGAAAAATTGGCAGGTTCAGAATTTGATTATGATTGGATCTAGCTGTATGCGTTTAACTCTTCATTTTCTATTGCTCTTAGAGCTATGGCATTTGGAAGAATTTTTCTTGTGATTTTTTTAGAAAATCTCTACATGGTTTAAGCTACAAATTATAAAAGAATTGTGATCCATTTTAAATCAGTGTGTACTATCGCTTCTAAAAAATGTTTGCAAAGAAATTATATTAAGAATGGGCTTTATCATATTTCCAATTTCACATTTAATTTCTTAAATTGCATATGAATACTGGGGAAAAGGCCCCTGTATATAGACACTATTCATTGTGATGCTCACGAGGGATCACCAATGACTGTATTCAGTGCATTGAGCAAATCTGAGCTTGACATTGTTTCAAAATCTACTCCGACAGCTGCTCCTTTAGCCTTCATGTGGGCAATGTTATAAGGTTGATCAGTACACAGAGGAATAACCACCATAGGAATCCCATGATAAACTGCTTCATAGATGTCATTGGAACCACCATGAGTTATAAAAGCTTTGGTTTTAGGATGACATAAATTGGGTAAATTTTAGAAAATGATCACAAATCTGTTTACTAAATTAAAATGACAGTCTAAGCCACTGATGTTGTCATTGCATTTAGTGTCTATGCAATTTCTTTCCCATATTTTTATTCATTTATTTTTGATTTTTGGACCACACCCAGTGACGCTCAGGGCTTACACTTGGCTATGCGCTCAGAAATTACTCCTAGCTTGGGGGGCCATATGGGACACTGGGATTCAAACCTGCTTCCCTCTTGAATCGGTGTGTGCAAGACAAGCACCATACCACTGTGGTCCTATTAATTTATTTTAAATAACAACAACAATAATAATATCTTTTTAAGCACATTGATCACAAACATGTAGATAGTTGGATTTCAGTCATATAAAATAACACCACTCTTTCACCAGTGCAACATTTCCACCACCAATACCCCATCTCCATTCTCCCACTTCTTCTGCCTTTATTCTAGAGAATATTCTCAGTCACTACCATTGTCATAATAGTTGTTAGCGTAGAGCACTCAGCACTCTGGTAAGTAAACTTCAAATTGTGGGCCACTCCTTCCAGCCCTTATTGCTATTGTCTCTATGTATTATTACAATACTGTCTTTTATTTTTCTTATATATGACAGATGAGTGAGACTATTCTTAATTTTAAAAATAATATATTTAAACACCATAATTAGAAATATGATTATAGTTGGGTTTCAGTCATAAAAAGAACACGCCCCCACTTCATCAGGGCAACATTCTCTCCACCAATGCCCTCATCTCCCTCCTACCACACCGCTTTGCCTGTATTTGAGACAGATATTCTACTTATTGAGTGAGACTATTCTGTCTCTCTTACCCCCCTCTGTCTTATTATACTCAGCATAATAGTTTCCTTGCCTATATACATATAGGAAAATACATATAGAAAAATGGCTTCATTTTTCCTGACATGTGTATATTATTCCATCTCTCTCTCTCTCTCTCTCTCTCTCTCTCTCTCTCTCTCTATATATATATATATATATATATATATATATATATATATATATATATATATACCACAGTTTCATTAACCACTCATCTGTTGTGGGGCATCAGGGTTGTTTTTAGATTCTGGTTATTGTAATAATGCTGCAATGAATTTAAATTTAAATGTGTAGAAATCATTTTTGTTTTGAGTTTTTGAGTTTTTAGTGCATATCCTTAGGGATAGGGGTGGTATAGATGGATCATATGGGAGCACAATTTCTAGGGGTTTTTTTTTTTTTTGGTTTGTTTTTGTTTTTTGTTTTAGGAATTTCCATATTGTTTTCATAAAGGCTGGACTAGATGGCATTCCAACCAGTAGTAGCTGAGGGTTCTGATCTTCCCAGAACATACCAGCACTAATCTTGTTTTGTTGTGATGTGCACCAGTCTCTGTGGCATGAGATCTTAATTCATTGTTGTTTTGATTTGCACCTCCCTAATGAATAGTGATGTGGATGTACATTTTGCAGGTACATTTTGGCCATTTGTATTTCTTCTTTGAGGAAGTGTCTATTTTTTCTCCATCTTTTTATTGTTAGATAATTTTTCTTATTACATCTGTTTGTAACTTGTATATCTTAGATATTAGCCTCTTATGTGATGTAATATTTGATATATATCTACTAGTTCACTTTTTTCCATTTCTATATTTAAAGCTAGTATACTCTTGTTAGGTTGAATACTTGTTGACCTGTCAAAGGTTGATAGGGCGTTGTTGAGGTCTCCAAGTATTATTGTGATGCTATTGATGTCTTCTTTCAAATTTCTGAATAATTTTTTAAAATATTTTTTTCTAGTCCCTCATTGGGTTCATATATTTTTAGAAGTGTAATCTTCCTGTTTACATAATCCTTGCTTATTATAAAATATACATTTTTCTTTTTTTTTTTTTTTTTTTTTTTTTTTTTTT
>PVKC010032348.1:0-14272 GCA_004027635.1 Crocidura indochinensis | reverse complement strand
AAAAAAACAAACCAAAAACCAAAACCAAAAAAAGGATTTAAATGAGGGGCTGGAGAGGTAGCATGGAGGTAAGATGTTTGCCTTGAGTGCAGAAGGTTGGTGGTCCTAATCCTGTCATCCCATATGGTCCCCTGAGCCTGCCAAGAGCGATTTCTGAGCGTAGAGCCAAGAGTAACCCCTGAGCGCTGCTGGGTGTGACCCAAAAATCGAAAGGAAAAAAAAGAAAAAGAAAAGGAAAGAAAGAAAGAAAAGAAAACACACTCCTGCACAACTTAGCAGAGATCAGATGATTTCTGCTACTGGTCAGCAAGCTGTTTTGTACAGCAGACTGGGAAGTGAGGTTGGGCAGAGCTGAAGCCAAGGCTGAGTCCATGGAAGTCACTTGGACCACAGCTGGAAGCGTGGAACCATACTCCAGCCGACCATGCAGCCCTTCCTTTGGCAAAGAAATCACAATGAGTTGCTCCAGCAGGTGAGCCCACATATTCCTCTCACCGAACAAACTGGTGTGCAATGCTGAATTATAAGCCATGAAATGACATGGAGCTGCATGTTCCAGAAATATCTAGGCAACCATTGAAGGAGCTCGGAGTGTGGAAGGAAGATATTTCTGGGTTTGGGGAACTTGTTTGTATTTCCTGTTTTGGAATGCCAAGTATTGAACCAGACACATATGCAGAATAGTGCTTGGCCGCTAAGCTACGACGATGGCCCGGCAGCAGGTTTCCTATGGGTTAATGATATTCTCGCCTTTCTCCCCTCTCCTCCGTGACTGCTCTTTTATTCTTCTAGAGTTTGCACAGTAATTATAAGTGATTACAAAAGTTAATTCTTTAATACATCTTCCAACTGTGTAATTGTATCTGAGTTAATGCCTTGGTAGGTATCAATTTCAAGTCACTATTTTTTGTTTTATTAATTTTGTTTGTGCTTTTACAGGGTCCATATCCAATGATACTTGGACCTGACAGATCTAAACCTATTTAACTAATGTTAAACCCAGGTGTTTCTCCCCCTGGGTTTTGTTTTTGTTTTGGACCACACTGGGCGGTACTCAGGGGTTACTCTATTTTCATACTCTGGAATTACTACTGCTGGTGGGTTCAGGAGACCATATAGGATGCCGGGGTTAGCCTGTGCAAGGTAAGCACCTTAACCACTGTATTATTCCCAGCTTCTCTGAAATTTTTTTGTTTTGTTTTAGGCCACTCTGGACATGTTCAGAGACCCTTAGCTCTCAGTGCTCAGAGGACCATATAGGGTAACAGGGATGGAACCGGGGCTAGTCATGTGCAAGGAAAGCACCTTACTAACTCTTCTGCCACTTTAGCCCCAGTAGAGTTTTTTTGTTTTGCTTTTGGGCCACAGTCACTTAGTGGCTAGTGCCAGCATGCTGCTCAGGGATCATTCCTGGCAGTGCCAAACTAAATAGGGCACCTGCCCCAGTCACTGAATTATCTCCCCAGCCTACCTACTCTATATTATTGTCTTTACTTCACTGATTATCTTCTACACCTATGTAATTTGGTTACCTACTGTTGCTCAAATTCTTCTACCATATGTGAGTCTTTTGGTTTCCAGGTGCCAGTCAACTCCAAGGGGAAATGTTTACATCACTCAGTCCTTTTATACCTCAGCATCTATCAAAAAGAAATGAAAACACCTATTCCAAATACACAGATATGAATTTTGTTAAGCCATCTCTGGCAGTGTTTGGGGGAAGTTGTAATTCTTTCTGGAAATCTTCCAGGAAGTTCAGATTCCTCCAAGGCTCTGTCCAGAACAGGAACTGCAAATGTGATTTAGCTGATTAGTGAATACTTGGTCTCTGTCAATTCCACTTTTTATTACTATGTTCATAACAGGTTTTATTGTTTTCAGATTTTCTTGCCTAACTTACATATCCATTTCATTCACCCAGTAGAACTGAATGTTCGTTCTGCTTTTATCAGTATAAAATTTCCCAAACCTTTCTAGAAGCCCATTTGTTTTAATACTGATGTGTTTGTTCATGTCTGCACTGCAGAACTATGCCTCCCTTATCCTATCATCTGTGTTAATATTTTCCCCGCTAAGTAGGTACTGAGCTTTTTGCTTTGTTTATTTGTTTTGTTTTGTTTTGGGACCACACCTGGTAATGCTATGTGCTCAGGAATTACTTCTGGTAGTATTGGGGTGAAGGATTATGTGGAATGTTAAGGATAGAACCCAGTAGGTTGTGTGCAGGGCAAGCACCCTACCTGCTTTACTATCTCTCTGGCCCAGTTATTGAGCATTTTTGTTATCTTTGGTCACTCTCAGAAGTGCCCAGAGAACCAACCAGTGTAGGAGATCAAACTTAGCCTCCAGCATTGAACTCCCTGTCTCTACACACCAAACTTTTTGTTTGCTTTTGTTTTTCAGGCAACATCTGGTGATGCTTAGGGGTTACTCCTGGCTATGCACTCAGAAATCATTCCTGGCTTGGGGGACCATATGAGATGCCGGAGGATCAAGCTGTGGTCTGTCCTAGGCTAGTGTGCCACTGCTCCAGCCCCTACATACCAAACTTTTAATTTATTTTACTAAGTTTCTACCAGGATCTAGTCGACCTTTCAAGTTTGTCAAGATATTTGATATTCCCAAATATTCTACACATGTCACCTGATACTGCTTTTTTTTTTTCCATCTACACATTTATATCTTTGAGGCTGGAGTGATAGCATAGCAGTAGGGTATTTGCCTTGCACGCTGCCAACCTGGGACAGACCTGCTGGGTTTGATCCCCAGCAACCCAAATGGTCCCCTGAGCCTGCCAGGAGCGATTTCTGGTTCACCAGGAGTAACCCCCAAGTGCCACTGGGTGTGGCTCAAAAAAAAAGAAAGAAAGAAAGAAAGACTGCCAACTGCCATCTTTGTTTTTATTCAAATGAAAGATAATTTTTTCAAGGAGATAAAGGTCAAGGACAAAGCTCTGAGGCTTGCCAATTGAGATTTCCTTTGCAAAAACCAAAAACAGAGCCCCACATACCCAGCAACTCCACTTCTGGGAATATAACCAAAGGACACAGTAACTCAAAAAGTTACCTATACCCCCCATGTCCATATGTGCAATAGACAGGACATGAAAACTACCTACACAAGAGCCGCTGATGGGTGAACAGATAAGGAAGTTGTGGTATATATTAACACAACAAAATATTACTCACTGATCAAATCACAATGCCTACTATTTGTGTCATGGGCAGACCTTGAAGTCATTACACTAAGTGAAATAAATCAGAGAAAGACAATAATGCTTTTGTGATCTTACAAATGGAATGTGAAAAAAAAAAATAGGGTTGGGGGGCAGCCTGCCAGGATCAACTTTTGAATGCAGAGCCAGGAGTAACCCCTGAATGCCACTGGGGTTTAAACTTTAAAAATTAAAAAAAAAAAATCAAGCAAACTCCAAATAGCAGTTATATCACAACCTTATTTAACCATCATTTTTACATTCTAGAGGGTTTTTTTGTTTGCTTGTTTGGTAGTGCTCAGGGTTTTCTCCTGACTATGCTCAGAGATTGCTCTTGGCTCTGCATCCAGGAATCACTCCTGGTGGGCTCAGAGGGCCATATGAGATGCCAGGATCAAAGCTGGGTTGGCTCCCTGCAAGGCAAAAACCCTACTAGTTGTATCACTCTGGCCCCTGAACCTATACTTTCTACAGTAGTTTTTTTTTCTTTGAAGCATAACTTATATGCAAAAAAACTGCACATATTTTAAGTGCAGCTCAGTGAATTCTGCCAAAATGAATATTGTTTAACCAGATTCTTGTGCCCCTTTATAATTACATCTTAATTTTTTTTTTTTTTTTTTTTTTGGTTTTTGGGTCACACCCGGCAGCACTCAGGGGTTACTCCTGGCTCCATGCTCAGAAATTGCTCCTGGCAGGCACAGGGGACCATGTGGGGCACCGGGATTCGAACCGATGACCTTTTGCATGAAAGGCAAATGCCTTACCTCCATGCTATCTCCCGGGCCCCTACATCTTAAATTTTAACCAATAATTTAGTAATTTGTTTTGAACATTTCTATTTGTTTTGTCTTGTTTGCTTCTTTGGGGGCCAGTTGGACCAGGGGTTATTCCTGATTCTGTGCTCAGAAATTATTTCTAACAGGCGCAAGGGTCCATATGGGAAGCTGGTGATTAAGCCAGGGTGGACCACATGTAAGGCAAACTCCCTACTCACTGTGCTCTTGCTTTGCACATTTTTTTTTTTTAAAGAACTTTATTTGGGTTTTTTTTTGGGGGGGGGTCACACCCAGTGACGCTCAGGGGTTACTCCTGGCTATGCGCTCAGAAGTCGGCCCTGGCCTGGGGGACCATATGGGGTACGGGGAAATCGAACCGCGGTCCGTCCAAGGCTAGCGTGGTAAGGCAGGCACCTTACCTTCAGCACCACCGCCCGGCCCCAACACATTTTAAATCTTCATCTAAACATTAAAATAGCTGATTAGGACCAGAGTAACTAAGTAGGGCTTTTGCCTAGCCAGCCTACCCAGATTTGATTGCCATCATTCCATATGGTCCACCAAACCCAACAATAATTCCTGAGTGCAGAGCCAGGAATAAGACAGAGCACCACCAGGTGTGGCCCAAAAGAGGAAAAAAACTGCTGATTGAGATGTGGTCTCTGTTGTTCAATACTGTGAGATTCACTAACATTTTGTGTGTGTGTGTGTGTGTGTGTGTGTGTGTGTGTGTGTGGTTTTTGGGTCACAACCAGTGGTGCTCAGGGGTTACTCCTGGCTCTGCGCTCAGAAATTGCTCCTGGCAGGCTCGGAGGACCATATGGGATGCCAGGAATCAAATCGGGGTTCATCCTATGTTGGACTTGTACAAGGCAAATGCCCTACCGATGTGCTATGGCTCTGGCCCCCTTTTCTAATATTCTTGAGGAATATATATATTATTACATATAATATACAATATATTATATACTATTAATATAATTATATCATATATATGTTTTATATTATATATAATTATTTTTTAAATTTGGGGGCCCACCCAAATTTTCTCAGGATTTACTTCTGGTTCTGTATTCAAGGGTCGCTCATTCCTGGCAACCTTCAGAGGACTATATAGAGTGCTGAAGATCAACCCAAGTCAGCCATGTGCAAGTCAAGTACCCTAACCATTGTACTAGTGCTCTGCCCCCCTGAAATTTGCATTAAGACAACGGCAAAATGTTACTAGCGGTTTCACTGGATGAAATTTGTGACTTTTGATTTTGGTATCACACAAGGTGCTGCCTGGACAACAGATGGTGCCAGTGATCAAACTTGGGCCTAGCCTCCTTCAGGCTATGCATGTGCTACAACCCACTGATTTCTTTCTCCAGTCCAGACAGGTGACTTTTATTTTCTTCTTTGCAAATTTCTCTCTCTTTTTCTTTTTTGGTTTTTGGGTCACACCCGGCAGTGCTCAGGAGTTACTCCTGGCTCCATGCTCAGAAATTGCTCCTGGCAGGCACGGGGGACCATATGGGGCACCGGGATTCGAACCGATGACCTTTTGCATGAAAGGCAAACGCCTTACCTCCATGCTATCTCCCGGGCTCCGCAAATTTCTCAATAACCAGAAAAATGATGTTTTTTTAAATAACTAGTATAAAGAAAAAAAAGTGTATTTTACTTTCTAAATCATAATCATATGTAAGGTAAGGCATTATTTGGCATTATTCTAAACCAAGGCCTGAAACAACAAATATTTGATAAATGCAGAGTTGAAATGTGTTTATACAGTTACTAGCTAGTTCTAGTTCTAGCTAGCTATTCTCAGCTCTTAGGATACCCAGGGTAGGTTCTACCAAGCCACCTTAGTCATCATTCCCCCCAAATGTCATCAGGCCATATCTTGAAGATAATTGTTAGCAGTTCTTTGCTTCACTGCATTTCCCCACAATTCCGTCAAGATAACTTGACTGTGCATGCCTGAAACTGATTTTCTCCAGAGGATTCCTCTCTGGACTTTTCAACCATTATGGTCCTGCTGCTTTCATTTTCTGTGCATAGAAATCACCTAATAATCTTGTTACTGGCATTACAGTTTATATAATGCTTTGCCTGTATGATAGACTCTGGATTCGATATCCATCACTCCCAACAATTCTGCCAGCTTGGATCATGCCACTTGCCTTAATAGATTCCCTTTTAAAATATTCTATCACGGGGCCCGGGAGATAGCATGGAGGTAAGGCGTTTGCCTTTCATGCAAAAGGTCATCGGTTCGAATCCCGGTGCCCCATATGGTCCCCCGTGCCTGCCAGGAGCAATTTCTGAGCATGGAGCCAGGAGTAACCCTGAGCACTGTCGGGTGTGACCCAAAAACCACAAAAAAAAAAAAAAAAAATTCTATCACAACCACCACCACCAAAGTCTCCTTCCTTTGCATTTCTGGGAGTATAACCTGCGTAGTACTACTTGAAAACAGTACCATTAAAGAGTGTACCAAGTTATTCATTGGGCTCTTGGGCTTTGAAATTTCAGCTGCACTCTCAGAGAACATCAGGAGGTAAGATGCTCTAGAATTTAGAGTGCCACAATTCGTGACATTGCACTGCCCCTATCCCTCTCTCCCAGACCAGAAGGTGCAACTTTACAAATTTTGATCCCAAGGTTCTAATTCCTACCGTAGGTATCCATAAAGGGAAGAGGTTAAGGTAAAATAAATAAATAAATAAAAAGCATTAAATGAAGCTCTAGAATGAAAAATGTGTGTGTGTGTGTGTGTGTGTGTGTGTGTGTGTGTGTGTGTGAGGAATATCTCACTATCAGGTTGCTTAGCCATCTACTTGATCTACTTGGATAATCTGGAAAATTCTTTAATAAACTGCAAAAATGGGGCTGGAGTGATAGCACAGCGGTAAGGTGTTTGCCGTGCCAGCGACCAACACAGGACGGATGGTGGTTCGAATCCCAGCATCCCATATGGTCCCCTGTGCCTGCCAGGATTAACCCCTGAGTGGTACTGGGACCTGGAGGTGTTCAAAGATTACTGCTGAATCAGAAAATCAGCCTGCTGGGCTCTGGACCATGTCAAGGATTGAACTCTCATCAACCATGTGCATCCACTATACTCTCTCCAACGTGAAAACAAGCCTTTGAAACAGATGACTGATCCAATTACAAGTTCAGTTCATTAAATGCACTAGATGTGTTTTGTTCTCCTGGCACTTTATTTTTTAAAAACCTTTTTGAACTCACTTGCAGCTCTGAGGTAGTTTAGTTTAACACAACCTTCAACTCCAGGTTAACTTGTGCTGGCTGCAGATCCATTCCCTACCCTGGCATCTGAAGATGCGTCCAGAAATTTGAGGCTCTGGTATGGGGGGTGGGGGGGGATGAACGAAGGGAATGGTAGACCTCACTCTGCTTAAGAGTTGAACTCTCAGAAACCCAGTTTTGTTTTTTGATTTGGTTCCTGGCTCTGCACTCAGAAATTACTCCTGGCAGGCTCAGGGGATCATATGGGATGCCAGGGATCAGAGCCGGGTGGGCCACATCAAGGCAAACACCCTACTAGCTGTACTATCACTCTGGCCCTAGTGAAGCCCAGTTTTTGAGAAAAAATCTTATGATTATGGACAAAGCACTGATTAAAACTGCACTAAAAGCAAACCTTCCCTTTCCTACATATATAATTATCTATTTGGAGTTTATTACTGTTTGGAATTCTTCCCAGCCGCTCCCTACTCCTTTTTTTCTTGATTTAGCAATGTCTACTTTGAATTGCATTTGATATAAGAAAACAAAAACTAGACCTGAAGTTTTAAAAAGGAACCAAGGTGGGGCAGAGCCATGTTATAAATGGTTGTGTGGGAGTATTGCACATGGCCTATGCAGGTTTGATCCCTGGTATTCCATATGGTCTCCTGAACACCCCAGGAATAAATTCTGACTGCAGAGCCAGAAGTAAGGGTTGGGTACGGTATGGCAACCACATATACACACATAAACATGCACAAAAAGAAATCAAGAACTGGATAGTAAGATTAAAAGGTGTTTGCCTGACATGAATTCCCAGCCCAAGCCCACCAGAAGTGATCCCTGAGCACAGAGCCAAGAGTAAGTCCTGAGCACCACTAGATCCAGCAAATAATATTCATGAGATCATATAATTTTCTAGTAATAATAAATGCTTTGGGAGAAAAATATAAGAAAAATGCTTGGTATAAAACAAGACCACTCTTTCTCAACTACCAAAAATCTAAAGACAGGCAATTTATCCCCTCTACCAAAATAAATGCTATATAATGTTGTAAAGTCTTATCATGTTCTAAAGATTAAGAGCAAACTTCCCAACAAAGTATATGAGGTCAATCAAGGGCTCCCTCCAGGTGGTTCTGATAATTACAACAGAAAGACTTTTGAGGGCCAGCCAGAGAGCTCAACAGACTATGTGCACTTTGCTGGAGACCCAGGTTCAATCGCCACCACTAAACAGATTTCCAAGTACTACAGAGAATCTCCAGAACTGCTGGGATCAGCTCCTGAGCATCAGATGTGATAAAATAAGATTTTTCAAGCCTTTGAATTCAATTTCGGTAACACTATATACTTTCTAGTTCAGATTGCAAATAAATGTAGTTTATTTATCAGATATCTATTCCCAGATAAAAAGTATAAACAAAAATGAACACCATTACCAAATCTTAAACGAGGGTTACTGACTAGACAAAAACCAAACTCTTTTTTTTTTTTTTTTGGTTTTTGGGCCACACCCGGTGATGCTCAGGGGTTACTCCTGGCTATTCGCTCAGAAGTCGCTCCTGGCAGGCACGGGGGACCATATGGGGAACCGGGGGATCAAACCGCAGTCTGTCCTAGGTTAGCGCAGGCACCTTATCTCCAGCGCCACTGCCCGGCCCCAAAAACCAAACTCTTTAGGTTGTATACCTTACACACACTTGCCCCTGGCTTGATTCCTCGAATTACATGGCCTCAGAAGATATGTCCTTGGGGACCCACAAGCACTGCTAGGGTAGCCCTGATGGTCTCTGGCACTGATGGACCTTAGCATTGTATTTCCAGCTCAGATTGGAAGGGTAAAACTTGAAGTAATCTCTAGGTCTGTGATACTGTGACACTCAGGTTATTTTGGTTTGTTTTTCGGCCACACCTGGGTGACACTCAGGGGTTACTCCTGGCTATACGCTCAGAAATTGATCCTGGCTTGGGGGACCATATGGGACGCTAGGAGATTGATTCGCAGTCTGTCCTAGGCTAGCGAGGGCGAGGCAGATGCCTTACCCCGTGCACCACTGCACCAGCCCCACTCAGGTAATTTCTGGCCCTCTGCTCAGGTAGACTTCAGGGACCATCTGGGATACTGGGGAATGAAACTGAGTTGGGCACATGCCAGGCAAATGAGCTACTCATGTGCTATTATTGCTTTGGCCCCACAACTCTCAACCTTGTTTTTAACTTTATAACAATGTTCTGTATCAGGCAAATAAGGTGCTCCTATGGTAAGATTATCTGAAGCCACCATTCAGTAGGTGCTAGGCTAGAGCTTCTTGATTTGGGGGGGGGGAGGGGGGAGGCGGGGGCTTTGGGCCATTCCCTGCAGCTACCAGGGGATACTCCTGGCTCTGTGTTCAGAAATCATTTCTGGCAGGCTTGGAGAACCATATGGGATGCCAGAAATCAAACTCAAGTTCGTCCCGGGTTGGTCCCATGATGGCATGTGCAAGAATCATTTTTACCGCTTCTCTCCATTTAGATGTAAATGTGAAGCCCATTAGGCTCTAACATTGAGTGATAACCAGCTTTCTCACTTTCATGAGCAGAGTATTATCATGCAGAGAAAAGGAAGAAAGGCTATGGAATACATTCACAAGTAGAGAATATGGAAGACAGGAAATAGTCCCTGAGTATCACCATTGTAGCACCTCCCATTGTATTAGATAAAACAGATGCTAATTTTTGCTTATAGTAAACAAACTTAAATATATAGCTAAGAGCTCTTTGACATGGAATAGAATAAACAAAAGCATTTCAATTTCATATATATTATGATCTAGGGGCCGGATAGATAACACAGCCATAGGTTGTTTGCCTTGCATGCTGCCAACCCAGGACAATGGTTCTATTCCCTGCATCCCATATAGTCCCTGAACCTGCCAGGGACGATTTCTGAGCAGAGCCAGGAGTAACCCGAGAGCTGCTGGGTGTGACCTAAAACATAAAAAACAAAACCAAATATTATGATCTATGCATATTTCTGCTCTTAACAGGATAAATGAGCTTCTTAGTGTTTTAGGCCACAGCTGTGCTCAGAGGAGTGGAGGTATTTAGAGAACCATATGTGGTGCCAGGGACCAAACCTGGCTTAGCCAAGTACGAGGCAGCACTATATCCACAGTATTTTTTTTTTGTTTTTGGGTCACACCTGGCAGTGCTCAGGGGTTACTCCTGGCTCCATGCTCAGAAATTGCTCCTGGCAGGCACAGGGACCATATGGGGCACCGGGATTCGAACCGATGACCTTTTGCATGAAAGGCAAAGGCCTTACCTCCATGCTATCTCCTGGGCCCCTATATCCACAGTATTATCTAGCTGGCCCTTAAAGAAGAATCTAAGAACTCAAGAACCCACACTTAGAAAAAACAAGCACAGATCACTAAGAGGAATCCTTTTCATTTACAAAGTCTCTTTCTACTTTCTGAAGCATATGTCTAGTATTCCAGAAAAAGTCTAAACAAGCTATTTTCTTATTGCTACTTTGTACACAAATAGCCAGTGCCTTTAGTGACTTTGGGTTTTTGGTTGTGGCTGGACTCCATTAGATAAAGGAACATGGAAAAGACCAGGAATACCGACTTCTCTCAAAACACCTGTTTTGACACACAATTCTGAATATCTCAAATATCTCATGGAAATTTCAGGCAGAATATCAAAGGCTACCAAAAAATTGCCCAAAATCAGGCCAGGTTGATAGTATCAAGAAATCGGGGCTGGGCGGTGGCGCAAGAGGTAAGGTGCCTGCCTTGCCTGCTAGCTAGTCTTGGACAGACCACGGTTTGATCCCCCGGTGTCCCATATGGTCCCCCAAGCCAGGAGCAAGTGCATAGCGTCAGTCACCGGGTGTAGCCCAAAATCCAAAAAAAAAAAAAAAAAAGAAAGTATCAAGAAATGAGAGTGTCAACTGCCAGATATAGTTCCTCTCTGTAACTATGTAACTCCAACCTAAGCCAGAAATTCTTTTCAAATAACAATGGTTGGATCTGAAAAGCCTTCCTTAGGTGCTTTGCAAATAAAATAGATTTCCTTGAGGGAAAATCTAGGGAGAAACATTTATGTTCTTTAGTTGTTGTGAGTCACCCCCCAGATCAGGAGTCTGTAGCTACAGGAATCTAATGCAGGACTCCTTCATGCAAAGCATATATTCCAACCAATCATTTTCAAAGTGAGACACTTCGAAGGAGAGGTGGGATGATAACAGCCTCAACACAGCTCAGGGTGGGAATAGGGAAAAGCACAATTTCTGTTTTTCAGGTAACTAGAGCAATAATTCTTCTAAAAAGATGGTAGTAAGAGAATAATTTGGGCCGCAGTGGTAGCACAGTGGTAGGGTGTTTGCCTTGCACGCAGCTGACCCAGGACGGACATGGATTCGATCACCCACATCCCATATGGTCCCCCGAGCCTGCCAGGAGTGATTTCTGAGTGAAGAGTCAGGAGTAACCCCTGAGTGTCACTGGGTATGGCCTAAAAATAAACAAACAAAAACAAACAAAAAAAGAAACAATAGGTTTGAGGACCTTTGATTGCCATATCTGTGTTAGCCCCTAGGAAGTGGAATAACTTACCATAGTGAAAATGACACTCAAGGAATTTACTTTCAACTGGGTATTATAATGCTACTTATAGTTTATACAAATTACAAAATGGTTGTATAAGAAATTCTGAAATGACTGATGTGTGATAATTCTGTTAAGTAACCAGAGTATAATAAAAAAAAAAAAAAGCAGCTATTGGTTAAGTTCTATCAGTTTTGTTTGATTCGCTTGGACTTATTCTCCAGGTCTTCTGTTATCTTTTCTGCAGGTCGCTTCTTCAACCCTTTCATTTTCCTGGTTTGTAGTTTGCTTAAGTCTTGTTTCTGCATGTGAATCCTTCCGTAAGTTGTACCAAAAGTATCGTGGGAGATATT
The DNA here is from genome assembly GCA_004027635.1 of Crocidura indochinensis. Taxonomy (NCBI): domain Eukaryota; kingdom Metazoa; phylum Chordata; class Mammalia; order Eulipotyphla; family Soricidae; genus Crocidura; species Crocidura indochinensis. Next base: position 2,091 of record PVKC010032348.1, on the reverse strand, counting down.
TTTCTTCTTCTTTGGCTATGAAAAAAATAACAGTCTCTATGATCATAAACTGGTAAAAAAAGAAAAACCCTACTGTACAATTATCTTACTAAAATTTTTCATTAATGAACACCCCCACCCAAAGCTATCTAGCCTGTATCCAATAAAAGCCTTTCTTCTCAAGTTTAGTGTGCAAATGTATCACTTGCAACCTTTTAAAAGTAGACTCCTATTCAATGAGTGTAGAATGGGACTGGAGAGTCAGCATATTTAAGAACACTCAGGCATACTGTCTGAGTATTTCTCAGAAGCAACATCACCACTGCCATGAATGGAGAAGAGTTCTGTGTGTAGCATAAAAAAACTGTGGCTGTCATTTTCATCTCTATTGCCTTTCTTCTTTCTTTCTTTCTTTCTTTCTTTCTTTCTTTCTTTCTTTCTTTCTTTCTTTCTTTCTTTCTTTCTTTCTTTCTTTTCTTTCTTTCTCTTCCTTCCTTCCTTCGTTCGTTCCTTCCTTCTCTCTCTCTCCTCTCTCTCTCTCTCCTCTCTCTCTCCCTCCTTCCCTCCCTCCCTCCATCCCTTCCTCTCTCTCATTGATTTTTGGGGGCACACCCGTGGTACTCAGGGGTTACTCCAGGCTCTTTGCTCAGAAATTGCTCTTGGCAAGTCCGGGACTATGTGGGATGCCAGGAATTGAACCTGGATCCGTACTGGGTTGGCCGAGTGTAAGGCAAATGCCTTACTGCTCCAGTTCTAATCTCTATTGGTATTTTCACTTGCTTTATAAAAGCCATTCAAAAGTTAAAACAACTTTTCTGTAAGTTATGAGTAATATATTCTTTGCTCAAAATCACTAGTATTCACTATAACCAAGAAGATTTTTTTGGCTGAAAATTGGTAGCCCAGGGGCCCGGGAGATAGCATGGAGGTAAGGCGTTTGCCTTTCATACAAAACGTCATCGGTTTGAATCCCGGTGCCCCATATGGTCCCCCGTGCCTGCCAGGAGCAATTTCTGAGCATGGAACCAGGAGTAACCCCTGAGCACTGCCGGGTGTGACCAAAAACCAAAGAGAAAATTGGTAGCCTGGCTATCAGAAAGTTCTCAGTCACACTTGAAGCCTGCCAAGTATCACGACTTTTATTGTCCTCTGCTACTGGCTCATTTGCTTCTTCCTCCGATTCATGGCTCCAAGAATCTAATTTTATCTATTATTTTTATATGTATGACCTTTAATGTAGTATACTGTATATCCTTTTTAGAAAGAAAAAAGGATATATAAGCAATATATACAAATAATATAAAAAAAAATATACACGTAATCATGGCACCAATCTGCATGTTACATACCTGGAGGGCTTTGGGCACTTTCATAGCTAATTTATAAAGGTCATCTGAAGCCAAATGTGTCCTTCTCAGAACTAAATCTAATGAGGGTCCCATCTCTTCTAGTTCAATTCGTGGTGTTCTGCATCCAGATTTCTTCAATAGCAACCTTTATGAAAGTGAAAAAGAAATGCTGCATTGACTTGGATAAAAACCTTATCAATCAAAACATTTTGTTTGTTTTAGGGCTACACCCAGCAGTGCTCAGATGCTCAGAAATCACTCCCGGCAGGCTCAGGGGTCCATAAGGGATGCCAGGAATCAAACCCAGATTCGTCCTGGGTTGGCTTCGTGCAAGGCAAATGCTGTATAAAATACTAACACCCACTGTACTATATCTCTGGCCCAACACATTCTATTTTCTGAGAAAGCTACTGATGATCAACGTTTTTCCATATTATAGACAGTAGCAGATCTCTATAGACTGGAATTAATTTAAAATCATAATAAAACCACAACTTTCTGGACACCATATGTCAAATTAGCTCTGAATCTGGTAATATATATAAAGGATAGAATAGAGACAATGGCAAACTTGTTTGTGAGTGATACCACAGAACAGCTGGAAAGCCTAATGAGCTGAAAGACTCATTTATTTGAACTGAAATTGTGTAAAAGTGGCTTGACAGTCGGGGGCCGGGCGGTGGCGTTGGAGGTAAGGTGCCTGCCTTGCCTGCGCTAACCTAGGACGGACCACAGTTCCATCCCCCGGTTCCCCATATGGTCC
>PVKC010032347.1:0-14275 GCA_004027635.1 Crocidura indochinensis | reverse complement strand
ATGATGTCTTTGACAGTTGATTCTTCCTGGTGATCTCCTACTTGGGTCTCTGGGACTCCAATGATTCTTATGTTGTTTCTTTTGGGTTTATCAAAGACTTCTATTTTCATCTGTTCACATTCCTTGAGTACTTTTTCCATTGCCCGATCGTTTGTCCTAATGTTCTTTTCCCATTTCTTCTGCTGTGTTGAGATTTTCTGCATCTCATCTTCCAGTAGTCCGATTCTCTCCTCAGCTGCTCTTACCTTGCTGTCGAGGGCATCCACTGAGGTTTTCAGTTGAGCTACCGTGTTTTTCAGGCCTGCCATTTTAGTTTGAAGTTGAGCTACCGTGTTTTTCAGGCCTGCCATTTCAGTTTGAAGTTTTCTGAGTTCTGTCATTGTGTTCTGTTCAGATCGATCTATGCTTTCTTGGAGTTTTACAAACATATTCCATATTTCTATTTTAAATTCCTTATCCAAGAGGTTAAGCAGATGATTGTGATTTTTAGGGTTGTCCAAGCCATCATCTTCATTCTCAGTGCCTAGTGTTTGCTTATGAGCTTTCCGCATTGTTGCTCTAGTAGTGTGGTTTTTCCTGTGTGTTGTGATGGGGTTTATTGGTTAGAAAGAGCGCAGCAGGGCGGAGTTTCCCGCAGGAGTAGCTTTGAGCCCTGCAATTGGGAACCTCTGTACCTGGCAAGATCTTACTCACTCATTGGCTCGCTGGCGGCTTCAGAGTGCAATGATTTCTGGGTTCGCTTCCCAGGGCTCTGTTCTCAAGGGAGAGGTCCAAGAAATCAGGACAGACAGAAGCAGGAAGAGATCCCCTCAGTCCTCCGTGCTCTTCTGGGGCGCCAAGAAATCAGAGCGCAGCAGGGCGGAGTTTCCCGCGAGCTCATAGTTCTTGAACAAAATTTTAAAAAAATTGTTTTAAGTTACTTTATTCTCTCTGCTCCAGATAACATAAGCTGTTCGTAGCTCCAAATTCTTTTTACTAACAATAGAGCTTTGTGGGTGTTAGGCTCCACACGCTATATCCTATCACAGGAAAAATGGTCTGGAACAGGGTCATCACAGGAAATAAACAAGGTCAAGCTTCAATAAAAACCTTAGGTTGAGGAGCTTCCAACCCTGTGGATGTTGGCAGGGAAGTCTGCCAAACCAACAATCTTGATTCACCTTCATCCACCTGTAGGCCACCTCTAGGGTTCAGTAACAGACAAAAGTAACAAATGAAGTTGGTGCAGTGTAGGTAGGTTTTTACATTTCAAAAGCCTTAGTGAAGGACAGAGAAAGTGAGGGTAGAAGTCCTTGTATTGGAATAAAATGAGGTATGACAGTAGGTTTCTGATTTTTGGAGGATTTCTTGTTGAAGTGGAATCTGTTTTGGCTTCCTTAGTGGAATGTTCTCAAGGATTTCTTGTTTCTTTGTGGTCTTCAAAGGATCTTCCCCTTTCTGGAAGTACTTCACTCCTTCACCTCTGCCTAGACCACCAATATTCTAATGAGTCACACTTTTAGATTTCTACCCCTGAAGTTCTTCATTTTGACCCTGATTTTAAACTCTAACTCCCTATTTTTTTGTTTTGTTTTGGTTTGACTTGAGGTCATATAAGAATCTGCTCAGAGTTTATTACTCTGATCAAGAATTATTATTGTGATCAGTTTATGTTCTGTGATCAGTCCTAATGGTGTTTAAACGACCAGATGATATGCCAATCAAATTTAGATTGGCTGCAAACAAGCAAGACAAGAACTTTACTATTTGGGCTATCTTTCTGAAATTAACTGTCTATCTGTGTTTCCACTTGAATAATCCATAGAATTCTCAGATTGGAACAAGGTGTCTCAGTCCATCTCTACTACTGTGAAGCCTTAGAGAAGGAAGGATTCTGTTTTGTCAAACCAAAGTTAAGTTTTCATTTAAGGCTAACAAAGCTAAGTTTTCATTTAAGGGCTAAGTTTCTATCCCAACAATAATAAGCCCTATAAATTACAAGGACATGATGAAAAACACCCTAGAAAAACCCTAGACAACAGCCAATCAACTTAACGGTCAAGAGTTCTTGTTTCTAGCTCTATTTAGTCTGGCTTGTGACCCCTGGAGGAAGTCACCTTCTATGGGAGGTGGCCTTGAACAGTCAGTTTATAGTTTGTTGGTTGACAGATAAAGCTTTCCTTTACTTATTTCAATTGTGTGGTCTTGTCCTTCGACTCTGGACTTTAACACTACCTCTCTTGTTGCCTAATCTGTCTCCCTTCCCTGGATCCTCAGTAGAGATCCCTGTTATACCATAAATACCTACGTTCCATTACCTTGTCTACCACTCATTTCTATCTGGCCCTTTTTCTCAATCAGAGCCTTCTTAATCTGTGCCTTGTTCTGATTCTGTTTCTATTCATGCTCTCATCACAAAGAAGCTATATACATTCCCCTAAAATGAAAAAAAAAGATATTTACTTACTTTAAATATTTTACTTCAACACACCTAAAACAAAATCTCTTGACCTTTTATAACTCACAGGAATCTAGTTAGTTGATTCCTGCATATATCTTTAGAAATATCTAGTAGGATCCTGACCCATTGTCAGTACTCTATAGGCACCCTGACTTCTGGCCATTATTCCAAAGTTATGTCCTTTTTCCTTCCAAGCTTTAGACCTCATTACCTTCCAGATAAGACAGATAACCTCCAATTATTGAAGGTAATGCTTATTTAGCTATAAACTTGAAAGTCAACTTTTCAAAGAGACCCATCATAAAATAGATGATTCTTATTGTATTTATTAGATGTTTACAACATAACAGTGCTCATTTATTTATTTATTTGCTTGTTTATTTTAACAATAAGCTCCACCAGCAGAACCTCAACTGTGGAAAAGAAACAGCTAAAACCCAATGATAGCTTTATCTGAATATAGTCACAACTGATTTTTTTCAATCGTGATTGAGTGAATAAAAGCCTGCCCTTTGCTCTTGTTAGGAAAATTTGCTGGTGTTGCTTGGCAAGAAATGCTGTGTGTTCAGTCACCCATTACAGAGATTGAAAGGTGGGACTGGAAATATGAGTACAGAAGGTAAAGCATCCCATATGGTCCCCTATGAACTCTCAGTAGTGATTCCTGAATGCAGAGCCAAGAGTACTGGGTGTGACTCAAAAACTATAAAAAGAAAAAGAAAAGAAAAATCAGAGATCCAAAGATGAGGTGGGAAGGCAGAGATATTTAATGGCAGATATTTATTGGCTCACTGTTTTTGAAGCTGGAATCTGAAGCTAAGATTGTCAAAGTTGTTCTTTTTGAGAGCAGTGAGGGGGAGCATGCATTATGCCTCTTTTGAAAATGAAATACAAATGATGAAATTAAGATATATTAATCATGCTTCTGCTTCTGTGAATCATGTTCTGCTGAGAAGATTTGTTTAAAGTTTAACTGGAGCCCCAAAGCCTGACAATGGACAGGTCATACCAGGGCAGCCCAGGTCTCGAAGCTCAAGCAAAGGGCAGAACCTAGGCAACTAAAAATGTCTTACTCTTGCCATTTGTTAACTAGTCATTGTTTAAGGTCCACCTTGAGAGAAACATGAAAATAGTTGAAGGGGCAATAAGCTGGCATACACAAAATTCAGGTGAGATGGGAGAGGATACTTGTAGTTAAATTTTGAAGGAACCACTGTTTCAAAATTGCTGCTTGATGATTTATTGAATGACATATGTAACGTTTCAAAAACCCTATAAAGGTTGTAAGTAACTGGCACTCGGTGTCCACAAACGAGCGGACATCAGGAGACTGTCGGACACCTGGGGCACCCGGGTAATAATAAAATCCCGATGGTACTGACATTCCTGATTGGCAGCCCCTGTCTCTCTGTGTTTTGAGGCGATGGGAAAACCTTTAGCTTCTCTGACTCTAAAATCTCACATCTGCTGATTTGCTATCATTATTTGGCATTTCTTTATTCCCTTGATCTTCACTTGGTATTTCCCCCGACCCCTCTCACTCTCAGTTTCCCTTATTTCTAAGGACATCAGTTTTATTGCTTCAGGGCTCATTGTGCATGACCATAATTTAAATCATTACATCAACAATGATTCCATTTCAAATTGTCCATTTTATGTTCTAAGGTACTGGGACTTCAATGGGCACATGATCTTACTCAGAGCTTTCCAACATAAAATTCGGCTTCAGTCTACCTTTGTTTTTGGTTTTTTGGTTTTTTTGGGGGGCGGGGCGTCACACCCAGCGGCACTCAGGGGTTACTCCTTGCTCTGTGCTCAGAAATTGCTATTGGCAGGCTACAGGGACCACATGGGATGCCCGGATTCGAACCACAGTCCTTCTGCATGCAAGGCAAATGCCATACTTCCATGCTATCTCTGTGGCCCCTGGGCTTCAAAGACCTTTACCTGGTATTATATCCTAAGACTTTGAACCTGAACAAGAAGTAGTAACCAATCTTTTGTTTTGACACTGTTCTTTCATGGGATCAGAGAGAACAGTGTTTGGGGAAGAGGGCCTCAATGGGGAAGATTTTGTGGTAATTGAGCCTAGATAACATCTGACTGTGTTTAGTGTTAGCAACTTACCCCTTATTCTCTTAGCCTTAATTGCCATCAAACCTCAAATTTGTAAACTTCCACAAATCTTGTTTGATTCCAGTTAGCCAGAGTAGGCTTCTATTGTTTGGGGCCCAGTTTATTAGGTTCACATATTTCCTCATTTTATTTTCATTTTTAAAGTTCCTTCTATATAATAAAGTGAGATAATAATACAAAGGAATAGGTTTACAAAATTCTTCATTTGGATTTTTAATGTTAAATAGCCATTTCAATTAATAAATTTTTATTATACTAGAACTAATATAGTTTTGTTTCTAATCGTATTAAACCAAATTAACTTCTAAGAAAATGATTGTGATTAAGAAATTACATATCATTTAAATGAATTCCAACTAATTTTAATTTCAAATAAAGCAATTGGTCAATTTGATTTTTTAAATATGCTTTCTTATTAGAATTCAAGAATATTGGGGGCGGGGCGGTGGCGCTGGAAGGAAGGTGCCTGCGCTAACCTAGGACAGATCGCGGTTTGATCCCCCGGTTCCCCATATGGTCCCCCGTGCCCGCCAGGAGCGACTTCTGAGCGAATAGCCAGGAGTAACCCCTGAGCATCACCGGGTGTGGCCCAAAAACCAAAAAAAAAAAAAGAATTCAAGAATATACTTTCAAATCTTTGCTTAATAATATTTATCATCTAATAAGTTTTTGGTTTAAATTCCACATTACAAAATGCACACACAGAAAATAGCAATTATTTTAAATTTAAGTTCCCACATTTATAAAAAAATTATTAGCTATTATATGAAAAGTATAAAAAGTGTAAGCAAAGTGGATTGATTAGATTTCTATGTTATTTGAAAATAATATATTCTGTTTATTTCATTTAGTTACTATTTTACTTTCACAGATAGCCATAGACAGTGTTGAGAGAGATTTATAAAATATTTCAAATTATAAAGTAGTTATTTAAAAATTCAAGCATTTTACTATTCAAACATTTTTTCCCAATGCAGAAAATTCACTGTTGAAGAAAAGTATGCTGTTAATTTTTTTTGCTGAGTTAGCTAAGGGGAAAAAAAAGGTATCTCTAATGCTACTTTTTGTCATTCTACTTCAAATATAATGTAAGAGATTTATAAAAGGAAACACCAAATATCCTATTGCATGACACTGCTACAATATAAATCAGTGGCATTTATAGATTCAGAGTCAAGTTGGAGAGATCGCAGAAGCTAAGGGCTGCTGACCCTGTAAACTTTAAAATCTGTTAGTAGCAATAAATTCTGCCTGGTCGGTTCAAAGGGCATTTGATTATATTCTGAACTGTTGGGATCACTCACGTCAGAGCTCATATTGGAATAATAAACAAGGCAGTCCTGTAATGTACATCAGAGAGTGAAAAGACACACCTGTCACTCCCAAGTTTTGAGACAAAACAGTAGACACAGTAGACAGCTGATTCATCTGTGAGCAAGGCATCCTGCAAACTCAGCGTAAGGCAGGAAGATGCCCTCCTCTGCTTACATTCCACTGTCATATCTTGGCAGCAGAGCAGCTTGGATTCTTATGAGATCATTCTAAAATGAAAATTATGTCAGCTTATGTCCATGTTAATCAACTCTCTTCATATGTACATGGATTCCCAAATGGCTTTCCTTGGTGCATAGTTTGGAAATAAATGTCATATAAATACCAATATTTAATTGACAGAAGAACATGAATTTATCATTCATAGCATTTTCAAAATTTGCCTCATAGCTTTTCTATTAGTGCAATTTGAAGATATTATACAAATTGGATTTGCATCCCTTTAAAAGGAAAACCTTTTGGCCTTGCTGGAAATTTTTCTCTTCTAGAATGTATTCTTTTTGTCACTTATGTCTAATTATGAATGTATCTTATAAAGAACCACCAGCAAGCAGCAAAACAGATTGTCTTTTAAAATGTATTTCACGGTGATTAACGTACACTTATATTTAGATCCTTATTTGTAACACTTGGTACTTTGTGCATTGTTTGTTATTAAAGATTGTTTATTGAAATTTGGTATTGTTATTTGGAACATATGTAGAAATTGCTTTCTCTTTCTTGTTATTTTTATACTAAGGATAAACTCTGTGTTCTTCTTTAAAGAATGTGGCATATTTTTATATCTACCTCATACTAAAAATTCTTCTGAAGCAAACCTGATATTCTAGAAAGTATTTCTATGTGACTGATCTGCTATAATTTTTTCCTTTTACTGAGATTTTTTTCAACAATTGCATGACCTTTTAACTGTAACAAGTAACATAAAGTTAATTATTTGGGCCTGCCAAAGGGACAGGATTGGGAATGAGTGGGAAATTGGAGACAGGGATGAAAAGAATATTACAATGGTAGTATTGGTGTTAGAACATTGAATTCCAGAAACAACTGTATTATAAACAGCTTTGTAAACCACAGTGTTTAAATAAAATAATCATATTCTTTTTATTTTGTGGTTTTTGGGTCACACCCGGCAGTGCTCAGGGGTTACTCCTGGCTCCATGCTCAGAAATTGCTCCTGGCAGGCACGGGGGACCATTTGGGAAACCGGGATTTGAACCAATGATCTTTTGCATGAAAGGCAAACGCTTTACCTCCATGCTATCTCCCGGGCCCCAAATAATCATATTCTTAAAAATTAACTAAGCTGAATCTTCAAGAATAATGAATTGAATCTTATTTTAAAAGTAGAACCAAATAAGCCAGGAACAAAGTAAACCTATGACATAAAATAATATCATGATGGAATGGATCATGCAAAAGAGATGTTGCATTGTCAAAGGTTGTTCTGATTATCCATCATTTATGTAGTGTGTGATTTAATAGAAATGTCTTATAGCTACTCAGTTGTAGGGAGATAACACTAAAACTCCAAAGGAGGGATTGCAATTGTTCTGATATCTCTGATATTCCTTTTTGTTTTAAATTTTATTTTTTTGATCTTCAAAATCCTTTATAATTGAATTTCAAATATACAATGAATCAGGGTCATTCCCACCACCAGTGTCAACCTCCCTCTATCAATGTTCCCATAGTGCATCCAATATCACCACTCTTTGCCCCCTGGCCTGCCCACATGATAGGCCAACTTAAGTTTAGATTCTAAAGTATAGGTCTCTTGATTCTATTGTTGTCAGATTTTGACAAAAACTTGTCACATTTCATTTTAAGCTTATAGTTTTCATTAAAAACACTATTAGAAATGACTAGTTGTCAGGAGATGAGCACTTTCATCTATGAGTTTATTATCAGGGTCTGCCTAGAGTCAAATACTGAATAATAGTTTTGCATATTTCATGATACATAGCCTGAGTCTCTATGTCTCTTGCTGCCATGATTGTATTTATAACTGGGTTCCTGTAGGGAGGAGATAATGATATTTATGTATTGTTTTAAAGACAAGAATACTAAAATGTCTCATAAACATATGAGATGTTTAACATAGACCCATACAACCTTTTGAAAACCTATGATATTTTTGATGAATAACAAGTTGACAATATTTTGCTTTGCTGAGGGTCTAAGGTCCAACAGAGGCATTGCTGGTTGGAATGTAACAATCTTTAGCTGTTAAGATCACCAATACATATTTTATCCACAAAATTTATTTCTAGGAATTTATCTTGTAGATAATCTTACAGATGTTCATACAGGTACAGGATAATCTATGCAGAATGAGATTCATTAGAAGACTTGTAATTGCAAATGACTGTAAACAGCCATACATTAGGTATGAGAGACTATTACACCTATGAAGTAAAATCCTCAGCAGCTGATTTCAGAGAGGAGTAAAAATTCTCTTTCCATCAGAAGATATACAAAAGATATATATAATTGAACTCAAGATAAGAAAATGCTATTGTCGGGGCCCGGGAGATAGCATGGAGGTAAGGCGTTTGCCTTTCATGCAAAAAGGTCATCGGTTCGAATCCCGGTGCCCCATATTGTCCCCCATGCCTGCCAGGAGCAATTTCTGAGCATGGAGCCAGGAGTAACTCCTGAGCACTGCCAGGTGTGACCCCCCCCCAAAAAAGAAGAAAATGCTACTGTCGTTCTTTTACCATCCTACTACCAGTACATTTTGGCAAGAAGGGCATAGTCTTCCTAGCAATGCTTAGGGGAACTAATCCTTGTGATACTTGATCCACAGGCAGCCCTTCAATGCTTTGGCTGACATTGCAGCACTCCTGGGCCCCAGTGGTACTCAGGGATATCCAGAGCTACACTGAGTAGTGCTTGAAGGGAAGCAGAAGGAAACATGTACTGTTAAGGACTGCACCTGACACTTCGAATGGGCAGCTCATTTGCTCTCATCTTTTGAGCTATCTCAGTACCTTAGATCTGGGATCCACAAACTTTTTAAACAGGAGGCCAGTTCATAATCCCTCTGACTCTTATATGACTGTACTGTAATTAAAAAAATCTATAAACAAATTTCAATGCACACTACATATATCTTATTTTGAAGTAAAAAATGGGAACAAATACAATATTTAAAATGAAGAACAAGTAAAGTTAAATAAACAAACTTACCAGTATTTCAGTGGGAACTATGGGCCTGCTTTTGGTGGACTGTAGTTTGTCAATCCCTTCTCAAGACTAAGAAGAGTTGAGAGACAGAGAGAAGAAGGGGAGTCAGAGAGTACAGAGCATATCCCACAGGTGTGCACTGCAGGTCCAGGATGAGTTGGCTACTAAGCAGTAATGGCAAAAAACACATAATTGACTGGATAAATGTCCACATGCAGGCTGCATGTGGCCTGTGAACTGTAGTTTGGGGACCCTACCTTAGGCCCTCAACACTTATGTGATGTAATCATTTCAAAAGGATTTAAAAATTACTTTAGAAAGGTCTAGGTTATGATAGAGCTTGTTCATAAAATTGGTATAAAAAGTAATTTCCCACTATCACCATCAGGAGTCTATGTCCCCCATGTCAATGCCATCTCTGATCTGAACTTCCTTCATCCCCCCACCTATTACTATTTGTTAAATGACAGTTAAAGTTTGGATATAGTCCATTGTTTCCCTGAGTCACACCTATGTGCTCCAGATCCTCAGCCTATGCTCCTGATCTATCATAAAAACATTGAATCATAGGATCAATTTAATAAGTTGTAGTTGTGCTAAAGAAATCTGTGAATCACTTTGTTAGTTTTCAAAGTTTCAATGCAAAAAAGAGATAGACACATTCAATGTCAAACATGGCCTGATGTTAAACTAGAATGTAAAAAATATGAAGATTTTCATTCTTTCTATTTCTGTTGGTAAAATTTGCTATCACATCGTCTTCTTTCTTGATTAAGCTATATAGAATTCCTATAAGCATATTAGTCTGAATCTTAAATTTCTAAAAGAAGATTTAAACTTTATGTCAAGTCATAATTTATGAAGAGTGACAGTCACATTATTTGTTTAAGTGCAGAATAGCAGAATATTCATATTGGAATTCATTCTAGTGGATGCCTAATGACCCAAGAAAAGTTGGATCTTTGTCAATTTTGTGGAACTTACTTGCAACTTTTTACTGGCTTTTTGATAGTTACTATAGAACTTTTAGTCTGATATTAGTATTGAGTTTGATTTTCAAATGTATCTTTGTGTTTCTTGTCAGCAACTTTTCAGAAACCAGACCATTATGTTCCTTTGGTAGTTTTAGAGGAAGGTAGCTGTCAGCTATGGCAAATCACCCAGCAATATTAGCTCTGCCAGGTGAGAACAATTACAGATGTGTGCATTATATCCACATAGGAAATATAGAATCCGTGTACACGAGGTCACTTTCCTGTTCCCCCACAAAGATCAATTTCCTCTGTTTCATTTAAATGGTACCATCACTCTGTTACTTCTATGGCATGCAATGTTTACTTTGCTTCTACATTCAGTGGATACTGAAAAAATAATATAGTCATAGACTTCTATTTCTGTCTGATAGTCATGGCTAGGCCAAAATATTAAAATTCTTTCTCACAATATGTTTACATATTATTGTTGGGGTGGTTGACCCGAAATTGAATTCACAGCCTTAACCATGCTAGGAAAGTACTCTACTGCTGGATCATGGCCCTCGAAATCTTAGAAAATACTTAAGCAGGACAATTTTGGAAGTAGATTCAAATGGATCTTTGGAATCTCCACAAATAATTGTTCATTTGGGAGGCGGGGTTGAAAAATATATTTTCTGTCTCCCTCCAAAATAAATTATTCTTTCTGTTCCATCCTACCAATCTAGCAATCACATACCCAGCACCAGAGTTTACATGGTTTGCAGTACACAGCTGTGGTCTCCAGATGAATTTCTCATCAAGTTCAGTCATAATAGGTGTGAAAAACCTAATTTGGAGCAATTTGTCATTGGAGAAAGTGAAAATAGTTTATATTAATAAGAGAAACTCTGAGAAACTTCCCACATGTTCTGTAAACCATGAAGTTCTATGAAATTCTTGTAAAAGCAATGTGAGTGTATCCAGATCTAGTGCGATGGGGCAATAAGACCACAGTCATCAATTATTTACAGAGAGCTTGTCTGGAGACAGCCATGCCAAGCACCTGAATTTACTTTAATGGTGGAAGTGGACACATATGTTAAGGGAATTCAAATCCTTTATGAGTAACACTCACTTGTGATATATAGACAGAATACAAGACTGTGGATTGTTTTTTCTTTAGCAATGTGGATTTTCTTAGAGGACATACCTTACACATTCTTCTGATTGAAGTTATACTATGTCATTTACAGAAGCTTAGAATACACTTTCCAGTGTGGTATTAAACACAAGAAGAATTGAGACTTTCATAGAATTTAGCTAGTATAGACATTTCTGCTTGCTTTTGTGAGGACAAAAGCAATTTAGAATCCTCATCAGGCAAATATGTAAGACTAAAAGGGTAATTCAACAAATGTAGCTGGAGATTTTCATTGCCTTTGGACAGGCTTATTCACCAGTACACATCAATTGTCTGTCGTATATTCTTACTTTAAAGAGAGAATAAAACTTGATTGTAAAGTCACATGAGGTAAAGGTATTACTAAAATCTAGATAGATTTTCTTACACTCTTATAATGGAAATATGAAAATGTACTGGCTACTCAAAAATTTTAGTGTTTGAATATCTTTGCACATAAACATGTTTATATTGTACATGCAATTACTTTTTCACTTTATCTGAAGTAAAATGTATGAAGATGACTATAAATGGAACCACACAATAATGTATGAAAATTGTCATTTGTGGGGCCCGGGAGATAGCATGGAGGTAAGGCGTTTGCCTTTCATGCAAAAGGTCATCGGTTCGAATCCCGGTGCCCCATATGGTCCCCCGTGCCTGCCAGGAGCAATTTCTGAGCATGGAGCCAGGAGTAACCCCTGAGCACTGCCAGGTGTGACCCAAAAACCAAAAAAAAAAGAAAGAAAAAGAAAATTGTCATTTGCATATGAAATATGTATTCTTTAATGTAAAATAAGTGATGTTAAACCCACCTTTTTTATTATTTTACTATGTCAGTCAAATAATTTCCCATTTCACTCTACATATATGTGTGAATATATGTATATATTTGTTTGTTTATGTATGTATGTATGTATAAATATATGTGAACATCCTACCAAAAAATCACACAGATTCAATTTAATCTCATATATGAGTTGGACTCCCATTGAACCTACCCTTGAGCTTTTTCTTCAAATCCATCACTGGAATTTTCATAGGGATTACATTGAACCTTGTGATTATCTTGGTAGAAAGTTCATTTTACAATGTTAACCTTTCCAGTCTATGAACATGGATTATCTTGTCATCTCTTTATGTCTCTTACTATTTCACAAAGATTTCTAGTTAAGTTTCTTCTTTGTTAAGTTTTTTCCTAGGTCCTTGATTCTTTAGATGTGCTTGTAAATTAAAGTTTTTATTCTTTCTCCTTTATTTGGCCTCTTCCATATAAAATTGTAGCAATTATTTTGTGTCTTACCATTTCACTAATTGACTTACTATTCTAATAGTTTTTAGTGGAGTCTTTTTATATGTTCTGAGTATAATATCATAGTACATGTAAATAGTGTCATTTTTCCAAGTTGTATCTATGTTATTTCTCATTTTTTGCCTAATTAGAAGCAAGTTTAATAATGCTTCTGGTATATTTATATATATTCTCTAATAAAGAATTTAAGAAGTTACCTATATTTTGATGTTTATTAACTTTTTGTTATGATCATGTAAATGTATTTATGTTCTAGGGGCTAAAGAGATAATAGAGTGGGTAAGATAGTTGTCTTGCATACAGACCTGGTTCATTCCACAGCACATTAGATGGTCTCCCATGGGAGCCCACTAGGTATGATTATTGCAAACAGAGCCAGTATTAAGCTCTGGGCACAGCCAGGTGTGGCCAAAAACAAACAATAAACATTTTGTACATGACTAACCTGGCTTTGATCTAAAGCATACCATATGGTTTCCTGAGCCCACCAGGAGTCTTCCTAAGAGCAAAGCATGAATAAGCCATGAGCACCACTAGGTGTACCACCCTTCAAATAAAAACAACAAAAGATGGGGCCAAAGAGATAGCATGGAGGTAAGGCATTTGCCTTGCATGCAGAAGGCAGGTGGTTCAAATCCCAGCATCCCGTATGGTCCCCTGAACCTGCCAAGAGTGATTTCTGAGCATAGAACCAGAAGTAACCCTTGAGCGCTGCCGAGTGTGACCCACACCCCCAAAGAAGGACTTGCTTATTTGCTTATAACTAAATATTTTTGTTACAAATGTGTAAGTAATCTGTAAGATTAATCTTCCAACTTCTAACATCTCCTCTACTCTCTCTTCCCTCTCTTTCCTTCCCTTCCTCTCCTCTTTCTTCTCTATCTCCTCCCTTCTTCTCTCTTCTAACTTTTGGATTCACACACAGCTGTACTTGAGCTTAATTTTAGCCCTTTTCTCAGAGATTACTTCTGGCAATACTCAGTGGATTATAGGACCATATGCCGTGCCAAGGGATCAAACCAGTCTGCTGTGTGCAAGCACGCACCTTACACACTATAGTATTTCTATGCCTATTTCATTTTCGTCCATAGTAACTTTGATTAGATTTTCAACTGATAGATGTAAAATGGGCAATTTTTTCTTTTCTTTTTTTTACTCTTTCATTCTCTTTATTTCTTTTTTCTTTCTTTCTTTCTTTCTTTCTCTTTCTTTCTTTATCTTTATCTTTCCCTTTCTTTTCTTTCTTTCTCCTTCCTTCCTATTTCCTTCCTTCCTTTTTCCTTCCTTCTGTCTTTCCTTCCTTCCTTCCTTCCTCCCTCTCTCCCTCCCTCCCTTCCTGGATTAGGGCTGTTGCAGTGGGGAGTCTCAATGAGCCTAAAGTGTCACTCCTAGAAATATTAGCTTTTCTGGATGTGAGTTATAGTTTACTAAATCCAATAGTGCCATGAATTACCAAAGTCACTTGTGGTATGACTTGAGTCCATGAGGTGTTGGGGATTAAATCCAGTACTGTATATACTCCAATCCTTTAAGCTATTTCCTTGACTCTTGGTTGTTTTTTTTTTGGGGGGGGGCACACCCGGCAATGTTCAGGGTTGCTCCTGGCTATCTGCTCAGAAATAGCTCCTGGCAGGCACAGGGGATCATATGGGATGAAAGGATTCAAACCAACCACCTTAGGTCCTGGATTGGCTGCTCGGTGCTGGCCCCAGTTGTTACTTTTTTTTTTT
>PVKC010032346.1:0-14278 GCA_004027635.1 Crocidura indochinensis | reverse complement strand
ATTTCCTCAGGGATGGTAGGGGTGTTTAGATATTCTACATTCTCCTTACTTAAATGTGGAAGCTTATAAATGTCCAAGAATTTTCCATTTCTTCTAGGTTCTCATGTTTAGTAGCATAAAGTTTCTCAAAGTAGTCTCTGATTAACCTTTGGATCTCTGCGATATCTGTCGTGATCTCCCCCTTTTCATTTCTAATACTGGTTATCAGATTTTTTTCTCTCTCTTTGTGAGTTTTGCTAATGGCCTATCAATTTTGTTTATTTTTTCAAAGAACCAACTTCTGCTTTCATTGATCATTCGGATTGTTTTTCGATTTTCCACTTCATTGAGTTCTGCTTTCAGTTTTGTGATTTCCTTCTGTCTCCCTATTTTTGGTTCCTTTTGTTGGTCTTTTTCTTATTTTTTGAGCTGTGTCATTAAGTTATTCAGGTGTGCCCCTTCTTCCTTCCTGATGTGTGCTTGTAGAGCTATAAATTTTTCCTCTCAGCACAGCTTTTGCTGTGTCCCATAGATTCTGGCAGTTTGTGTCTTTATTATCATTTGTTTCCAGGAAAGTTTTGATTTCCTTTTTGAATTCATCTCAGACCCACTGGTTGTTCAGTAGCAGGGTGATATAGCTACCAGGCAAGAAAAAGATATCAAGGGAATTCAGATAGGAAAGGAAGAAGTCAAGATCTCACTGTTTGCAGACGACATGATACTCTACCTAGAAAACCCTAAGACTCTACCAGAAAGCTTCTAGAAACAATAGACTCATATAGCAAGGTGGCAGACTATAAAATTAACACAGAAATCAATGGCCTTTTTATACACCAATAATTATAGGGAAGAGAAGGAAGTCAAGACATTGTGACTATTGTGACTAAAGGCATCTTCAAGGAGGAAACTACACTTTTCAAACAGTGGAATATTATGCAGCCATCAGGAGAGATGAAGTCATGAAATTTTCCTATACATGGATGTACCTGGATTCTATTAGTCATGAAATTTTCCTATACATGGATGTACCTGGAGTCTATTATACTGTGTGAAATAAGTCAGAGGGAGAGAGAGACACACAGAACTGACTCACTCATCTATGGGTTTTAAGGAAAATAAAAGTCATTTTTGCAATAATCCTCAGAGACAATGAGAGGAGGGCTGGAACTTCTAGCTCATTTCATGAAGCTCACCACAAAGAGTGGTGAGTGCAGTTATAGAAATAACTACATAGAACACTACCATAATCACGTGATTGAATGAGGGAACTGAAAAGCCCGTCTAGAGTACTGGTGGGGGTGGGGTGGGAGGGAGGGAGACTTGGGACCTTGGTGGTGGGAATGTTGTACTGGTGAAGGGGGTGTTCTTTACATGACCAAAACCTAATCACAAACATATATGTAACCAGAATGTTTAAATAAAAAAAATCCAAATAAATGGGAGTAGATGTGGCAAATATTTAAAAAAAATGGTGTTAGGTTTTATCAAGAATTTTTCACCTTTTCTTATTTTTTTGACAACACATCAATAAAATGTGAATAATAAAATCATTGTACAGATAAAAAGAAAAAATATAAGAATATAAGGGGTGGAGTGATTTACAGTGGATAGGCATTTGACTTGCAATAACTGACCTGGTTTCAATTCCCAGAATCCCATTTGACCCTCTGAGCCTGCCTGGAGTAATTTCTGAGCACAGAGCCAGGGAAAAAATGGTGAACTCGCTGAATTTGACTCCACCCCAAAGACGTTTTAATTAGTAGAAAAAAGTAAAAAAAATAAAATTTATAATGAGTAGAATCAATGTTAAATATGACATGGATTAATAAATATTAAAAATAATATAAATGAATATTTAATATGACTATGCTATTCCAACCTTAAAGAATGGGAGCTCAATGCCCATTTTTTAAGGATTATACACATTGTTTTTCAGAATGGCTGAACTGTGGAGCATTCCTACCAGTTGTGAATGAGAGATACTTTTTCCATATCCAAGTCAGCACTGGTTGTTCATGTGTGTGTGTGTGTATGTGTGTGTGTGTGTGTTTTGTGATGTGTGTCAGTGTCATTGTGGCATGAGATGATGTCTTGCTGTTTTGACTTTTATCAACCTGATGATTATTATGTGGAGGATTTTATTATTTGCCTTTCTGTTTATTACTTCTCCTCATTATTTTGATGGAGTTAGATTATTTTTCTTGTTAAGTTCTGTCAATACCCTGTATGTCTTAGATATTAGGACTTTATCTAATATGCATTGGTTGATTAATTTCTCCTATTCTGTGGGTGATCCTTTCTGTTCTGTTCTGATTATTCAGATGTTTCTTGTAGGCAGTAAAACGTTGGATTCAATTCATCTTTTAGATAAATGCTGTCACTCTGTTTCTTAACTTATGTATATACTTCATATTATATCATATTGAGATATGATGGTCATAGGATTTAGTGTCATGTTTTAGTAGAAGTTTGTAGTGTCTTGTGGTATGTCTTATCTTTCAGTCCATCCTTTAAGACTTGTTTTAAGTCTGTGATTTTTTTTTGTTTGTTTTTGGCTCACACTCAGCAGGACTGCTCTCAGAAATTGCTCCTGGCAGGCTTCAGGAACCATATGGAATGTTGGGATTCAAACAACTGTCCCCCCAGTGGCTGCATGCAATACAAATGCCATACCACTGTGCTATCTCTCCAGCCCCTAAGTCTGTGAATTTTATAATCTATTGTTTATCCATGAAGCTGTGTATTCTTCCTTCAAACATGAATGCAAGCTGGCTGGGTGAATTATTCTTGGTTGTGCATTAATTTCTCTGAGCTTTGACAATATATCCTATCACTGCCTTTAGGACTTGAGGAATTCTTGTAGCAAGTCTGCAGTAAATATTAGAGGTTGTTCTTATGAATTTCATTTCCCTTTTTGATCTTTTGTTTTCAGTATTTCATCCCTATCTATAGGGTTTGACACTGTGACTAGGATGTGTTTTGGGGTGATTTTCTTTGAATCTCTTTTGGCCAGTACTCTTCAGACAGATATGTATACACTCTTAGCTCTGGGAGTTTTTTGTAATGATGAACTTGATGGCTCATTCTTCCTGGGGATTTTCTTTCCCCAGGGATGCCAATGATTCTTATGTTGAGTTTATCATTTTGTTGAGTTTATCTTATGTTGAGTTTATCTTTCTGTTGAGTTTATCAAAGAGTTTATCAACTTCTATAGCTTCTATAACTTTTCTTTATCAACTTTTGACTATTCACATTAATTGAGGATTTTCTCATTGTCTGATAATAGGTTTTGAAAAGTCTTTTCAACCTCTTATGTTTTGTGGAGCTATTATGCATCTCATCTTCCAGTTCAATGATTCTGTCATCAGCCACTGTTATTCTGTTGAAGAGGTATTTTAGCAAGGTTTTCATTTCACCTAACATGTTTATCAGCCCTGTTACTTCAGTTTGAAGTTTTCTTTTTTTAATATCTTTATTTAAACACCTTGCTTACACATCTTGCTTACGAATATGCTTGTGGGTGGGTTTCAGTCATGTAAAGAACACCCTCCCTTCACCAGTGCAGCATTCTCATCACTAATGTCCCTAATCTCCCTCCATCCCACGCCACCCCTACCTGTGTTCCAGACAGGATTTCTACTTTCCTCATTCATTCAAATTGTTATGATAGTTCTCAATGTAGTTATTTCTCTAACTGCATTCACCACTCTTTAAGGTGAGCTTCATATAATGGGCTGGAACTTCTAGCCCTCCTCTCTTTTTTTCTGAAAATTATTGCAAAAATGTCTTTTATTTTTCTAAAAACCCATAGATAAGTTAGACTATTCTGCATCTACCTCTCTCCCTCTGACTTATTTCACTCAACATAATAGATTCCATATACATCCACGTATAGGAAAATTTCATGACATTATTTCTCCTGATGGCTGCTTAATATTCCATTGTGTATATGTACATCAGTTTCTTTCTTTTTTCTTTAATTTTTATCGTGACTGAAGTTCATTACACAGAATTATTTATGGTACATAGTGACAATGAATGAAGGGCATTCCCACCACCAATGTTGTCCTCCCTCCAGTCCTGTTCCCAGCATGTCTACCATATCTCCCTCCTTTACTCTCCCCCTTCCCCCCGAAGAATACTAGTGTAACTGGTCTTCACTTAACAGCTTGTTGTACGTCGGATATCTATTCTGTTTAGTGTTCCAGTCTGATCATTTTTTATTTACACTGCATGGTCATAAGACTGGCCCTGGTAGCATCCTATTCTCCCCTAATTTATGAGTCTGAATAATTCAAGTTGTGCTATTCTGTTTGAGATAAAAAGGTTAAGAAAAGGAGAAGGAAAACTTTGGTATCAACTACTAAAAGCAATTGAAATTTAAAAATCACCGAATAATATCCACAAGAGTGAAAAAAAAGTGGAAGAAAAAAGAGAAGGAAAATAATATAAAAATGGATAAAAATAAATAAATAAATAAAACAAAACCAGAAAAAGGAATAATGGGGTGGCAGGGTTTGGTGTTACCCACTTTTTTATTCAGTTTCTTTAGTCATTCATCTGTTGAAGGGCATCTTGGTTGTTTCCAGAGTCTGACTATTGTAAATAGTGTTGCAATCAATATAGGTGTGAGGAAGGGATTTTTGTATTGTATTTTTGTGTTCTGAGGGTATATCTCTAGGTGTGGTATAGCTGGTTCGTATGGGAGCTTAATTTCCAGGTTTTGGAGTAAACTTCATATCACTTTCCATAAAGGTTGGACTAGAGGGCATTCCCACCAGCAGTGGATGAGTTCCTTTCTCTCCATATCACTGCCAACACTGCTTATTCTCATTCTTTGTGATGTGCGCCAATCTCTGTGGTGTGAGATGGTACCTCATAGTTATTTTGATTTGCATCTCCCTGATGATTAGTAATGTGGAGCATTATTTTAGATCAAGGCATTTTATTTTATTGGGGTGTGGGATAATCTTCGGGAGAGGAAAAGCCAATGTCCTCGGCAAGCCAGGATCTCTGGGCCCTACGGCCGAAGAAAAAAGTGTGTGGAGCATTTTTTTCATGTGCCTTTGGCCATTTATATTTCTTCTTTGTCAAAGTATCTGTTCATTTCTTCTCCTTATTTTGATGGGATTAGATGTGTTTTTCTTGTAAAGTTCTGTCAGTGCCTTGTATATTTTGGATATTAGCCCCTTATCTTATGGATATTGGGTGAATAATTCTCCCACTCAGTGGGTGGCTCTTGTATCCTGGGCACTATTTCCTTTGAGGTGCAGAAGCCTCTGAGTTTGATATATTCCCATTGGTTTATCTCTCTTTCCACTTGTTTGGAGAATGCAGTTTCCACCTTTAAGATACCTTTAGTCTCAGTGTTATGGAGTATTTTACCTAAATGTTGTTCTATATACCATATGGTTTAGGTCTGATATCAAGGTCTTTAGTCCATCTTTGTACATGATGTTAGCTGGGGGTCTAAGTTCGTTTTTTGCAAGCGTCTAGCCAGTTGTGCGAACACCACTTATTGAATAGGCTTTTTCTGCTCCATTTAGAATTTCTTGCTCCTTTATCAGAAATTAGGTGATTGTATATCTGGGAAATAGTCTCTGAGTACTCAAGCCTATTCCACTGATCAGATGGTTTGCCTTTATTTCAGTACCATGCTATTTTGATAACTATTGCTTTGTAAATTAGGGAAAGTAATGCCTCCCATGTTCCTTTTCCCAAAGATTTCTTTAGCTATTATTAGAGGGTGGTTATAGTTTCAAATGAATTTAAGAAGTGTTGGATCCACATTTTTTAAAAAGATTTCATGGGTATCTTTAGAGGAATTGCATTAAATCTGTACAATGCTTTGGGAAGTATTGCCATTTTAATGATGCTAATCCTGCCAATCCATGAGCAGGTTATGTATTTCCATTTCCGTGTGTCCTCTCTTATTTCTTGGAGTAGGGATTTTAGAGTTTTTTTTTTTTGTATAGGTCCTTTATTTCTTCGGTCAAATTGACTCCAAGATATTTGAGTTTGTGTGGCACTAATGTGAATAGGCTGCTTTCTTATTGTCCATTTCTTCCCTATCATTACTGGTTTATAAAAAGGCCATTGGTTTTTGCGTGTTAATTTTGTAGCCTGACACCTTGCTATATGAATCTAATAGCTCTCTTGTGCCCAAACACATGGCAGGAATAAGCCTCCATGCATATTGGGTTGGGGACAGCTTACTGGGTGTTGGGCCCTGAAGAGATTATTTTCATTGCTGTCTTCTTGCTGTCTCAAGCAGGAAAGTTTCATCTTTTGATACTGTTCTTCTTTGAGTTGGTTGAATTATTCATCTATAGATTTCTTAATTTCACAGCATATTGACACCTTGATTTTCAATGCTAAGCCGTTAAGTGTTGATATTTGGTCTTCATCTCTAAGGTTCAGGGTTAATTTAATAGACTTAGAGATTTGCAAGGAATTCTCTCCATATTCCCCACAGTAGATGTCTTCATTAGCTTCACCATTAAACTTTGCAAATAGTGGTTTGGAGTGCTGTATTCCTCACTAAGTTGAAAAAAAATTGTAGACATTCTGCTGGAAGTCTATGATATAAATTGAAGAAAAGATGCTGAGAAAGACCCAAAGAGAGCATCATTTGCATTTGGTGAGAGGGATTAAGAATTGAGGTTCCTTATTCCCTCCCTGGCACCTACCTGGCTGGCATCAAGAAGCAGATGAACAGTGCTGGCACTGGAATCCTGAAGGAGACTGAAGAAAGGCTGGAGAAAGGAGGAGGCTCCATGGCCTATTTAAATTCAGTAGAGGGCAATAGGTCTGGAGTCTCCCTGTTCCCCACCCTGGCCTCACTGTCTCCAGGGAACAAAGATTCAGCAATGAAAGAAAGACTTTAATTGCCCCCCTCATTGTGTATAATGATTTCTATGGATTTGTGGTAGATAGCTTAGAATATTTTGAGGGTAGTTTTTTCAATTATCATCTTACTGAGCATTGTTATACTAAATGGGTGTTGTATCTTGTCCAATGCTCTCTCTGCATCTATTGCTATGAGAATAAGATTTTCCTTTTTATTTTGTTGATATGGTGTATTATATTGACTAACTTGCATAAGTTAAATCACATTTGCAATTTCTTGGAAGAATCCTACTTTGTTGAAGTGTATAAGCATTTTGGTGGATAGTTGGATTCTATTTGCTTGCGTTTTGTAGAGGAACTTTGCATGTATGTTCATCAAGTATATCAAACTGTACTTCTCTATTTTGGTAGTGTGTTTGTCTTCTTTTGCTATCACATGATTTTAGCTTTAGGTAAACTGCTTGGGAGTGTTTCTGTTTCTTTAGTTTCCTGTAAAAGCCTGAAAGGATCATCAGTAGGTTCCCTTTATAGGGTTGAAAGAATTACTAGTGAATCCATCTGAGCCAAGGCTTTTATTGATAGTAAAAAACAGACTGTTCAGGTAGTCCAGATCATTTTGTTTCAACCTTTTGTGTGTGAAAAATTTAATCATTTCTTCTAAGGTTTTTTGTTTTGAATTAATTCTCAAATTATTAATATTGTTTGATTGTCATTGAATTACTCTTATATCAGTTGAGACATACCCTTTCATATCTGTTTAAGTTTAATAAGTTATCTTTGTAATATTGATAATGATGAATTAATTTGTTTACTTTTCAAAGAACCAACTCTTGCTTTCATCATTTTTTGGATTATTTTTCTGTATATTCATTTGCTCCAAGATTTATTTCTTCCTGCCTGCTATTTTCAGTGCATTTTTTGGGAAGGGTCATTTTCCACTTTCTTCCACTTTACTGATGATACTTTCAGTGATTTTTTTAAATTTACCTATAAGGTTTATCAGTTCTATCATTTACATTTTAAGTTTTCTCATTTCTACTCTCATAGCCGCTTGAGTCTTATTGTCTATTCCATGTTTCATTTGAGAGCATTTCTTTTTTTCCCCTTTATTTAAACATCTTGATTACATATATGGTTGTGATTAGGTTTCAGTCATATAAGGAACACCCCATTCACCAGTGCAACATTCCCACCACCAAGGTCCCAAATCTCCCTCCCTCCCTCCCAACCCACACCCACCTGTACTCCAGACAGGCTTTCCAGTTCTCTCATTCATTCACATGATTAGCGTAGTTCTCTGTGTAGTTATTTCTATAACTGCACTAACCACTCTTTGTGGTGAGCTTCATGAAGTGAGCTGGAAGTTCCAGCCCTCCTCCCATTGTCTCTGAGGACTGGTGCAAAAATAACTTTTATTTTTCTCAAAACCCATAGATGAATGAGACTATTCTGAGTCTCTCTCTCTCCCTCTGACTTATTTCACTCAGCATGGTAGATTCCATGTACATCTATGTATAGGAAAATTTCATGACTTCATCTCTCCTGATGGCTGCATAATATTCCATTGTGTATATGTACCACAGTTTCTTTAGTCATTCATCTGTTGAAGGGCATCTTGGTTGTTTCCAGAGACTGGCTATTGTGAATAGTGCTGCAATAAATATAGGTGTGAGGAAGAGGTTTTTGTATTAAATTCTTGTGTTCTTAGGGTATATTCCTAGGAGTGGAATAGCTGAGTCGATTGGAACTCAATTTCCAGATTTTGGAATTATCTCCATATCGCTTTCCATAGAGGTTGGACTAGACGGCATTCCCACCAGCAGTGGATAAGAGTTCCTTTCGCTCCACATCCCCTCCAGCAATGATTCTTCTCATTCTTTGTGATGTGCACCAATCTCTGTGGTGTGAGGTGGTATATCATCGTTGTTTTTATTTGCATCTCCCTGATGATTAGTGACGAGGAGCATTTTTTCATGTGCCTTTTGACCATTTGTATTTCTTTTTTATCAAAGTGTCTGTTCATTTCTTCTCCCCATTTTTGATGGGATTAGATGATTTTTTTCTTGTAAATTTCTGTCAGTGTCCTGTATATTTTGGATATTAGTCCCTTATCTGATGGGTGTTGGGTGAATAGTTTCTCCCTCTCGGTGGGTGACTATTGTATCCTGGGCACTATTTCTTTTGAGGTGCAGAAGCTTCTCAGTTTTATGTATTCCCATCTGTTGATCTCTGCTTCCACTTGTTTGGAAAGTATAATTTCCTCCTTGAAGATGGCTTTAGTCTCAATGTCATGGAGTGTTTTACCAGTGTGTTGTTCTATATACCTCATGGTATCAGGACTGATATCAATGTCTTTAATCCATTTGGAGTTACCTTCGTACATGATGTTAACTGGGTGTCTATGTTCGCTTTTTTGCAAATGACTAACCAGTTCTGCCAACACCACTTGTTGAAGAGGTTTTCCCTGATCCACTTAGGATTTTCTTGCTCCTTTGTCAAAAATTAGGTACTTGTATGTCTGGAGGACAATATCTGAGAATTTAAGCCTATTCCACTGATCTGAGGGTCTGTCTTTATTCCAATACCATGCTGTTTTGATAACTATTGCTTTGTAGTAGAGTTTAAAGTTGGGGAAAGTAATGCCTCCCATTTTCCTTTTCCCTAGGAGTGCTTTAGCTATTCGAGGGTGTTTATTGTTCCAGATGAACTTCATAAGTGTTTGATTTACTTCTTTGAAGAATGCCATGGGTATTTTTAAGGGGATCGCATTATATCTGTATAATGCTTTGGGGAGTATTGCCATTCTAATGATGCTAATCCTGCCAATCCATAATCAGGGTATGTGTTTCCATTTCTGTGTGTCCTCTCTTATTTCTTGGAGCAGTTTTTATAGTTTTCTTTGTATAGGTCCTTCACGTCTTTGGTCAAGTTGACTCCAAGATATTTGATTTTGTGTGGTGCTATTGTGAATGGGGTTGCCTTCTTGATTTCCTTCTCTTCCCTATCATTATTGGTGTATAAAAAGGCCATTGATTTCTGTGTGTTAATTTTGTAGCCTGCCACCTTGCTATATGAGTTTATTGTTTCTAGAAGCTTTTTGGTAGAGTCTTTAGGGTTTTCTATGTAGAGTATCATGTCGTCTGCAAACAATGAGAGCTTGACTTTCTCCTTTCCTACCTGGATTCCCTTGATATCCTTTTCTTGAGTGATCGCTATAGTAAGAAATTCCAGTACTATGTTGAAAAGGGGTGGTGAGAGCGGACAGCCTTATCTTGTACCAGACTTTAGAGGAAAGGCTTTTAGTTTTTCTCCATTAAGGATAATATTTGACTTGTGGAAGATGGCTTCAGCTAGATTGAAAAAGATTCCTTTCATTCCCATCTTGCTGAGAGTTTTGATTAAGAATGGGTGTTGGACCTTATCAAATGCTTTCTCTGCGTCTATTGATATGATCTTTTCTAGGGTCATTATTAGAGTTTCTATATAGGTCGTGATACTATTTGGGTCTTTAAAACTCCATCTTCATTCATTAAGCAAGGTGAGTTTCCAAGTTTACTTCTCACTATAACTTTTGTATTGGGGCAGTGTTTTCTGTTTTTCCCTGGGCTTCTTGACTACGAAAAGACAGACAGGAAGTGAAACAGAATGGTTATGTTCTTTTGAGATAGATTGATGTTTTGAAACTATTGCACCCCTGATTCAAAGTTGATCCCACTACCAACTTTTTTACATGAAGCTGCACTTTTTTCGTAGCACACTGATTCTGCCACTAACCAATTTACTCATGGCCATGCTCCTCTCTAGGTGAACTAATCTCATCCACTCTTATTCTGCTGCCAAAGCTTTCCATTAAGCAGCACGATCTTTAGGTAATAATATAGTATTTTTCCTGCACACAGCTAATCAAATTTGATCTTCAAAACCCTACATGATCACTCAGTCCCTATCATAAATTATTCCTGAGAACAGAGCCAGGGTAAGCCCTGAGTTCCACCAGATCTGACTCTTCCACACACACAAGCCACAAAAATAAATAAGAAATTAAGTAAAGAGTAAGATCTTCAAATTTATTTCTGATAGAAGTGTTCTTATTTCCCTTTCATACTTTTTGGTACTTTAATGACACAGCCTATGCCTTTTTTAAAAATCTCATGGAGTACCTCCAGGATATTGTGTCTCAAGAAGCTATCTGAGAGATTATAGAGATATTTGATATTGATAAAGCTTTCTGTAATATTCTATTATGTCAATGAGCTTGATGAAACCTACATATCACCATATATACTATGTGTTCATTTTCATAGCTCCTCATTACTGATATTTGCCATTTTCTTTCAATTTTTGTGTTCAGAATTTTAGATTTTCAGACTCTAAAGATCCAATATCTTATTTTTTGTTACTAAAATTAAGACTTCAGTAGAGAGGGTTAACAGCTGGGGTGCTTCCCAGAATATCTCTGAATGTAGTTATTTTTTATATATTTCTGAGTCTCTTTAAATCTTCATTATTTATATGCAGTTTACTGTCTTCCCAGATATTCTTTATATAGTGGGAGAATTGAAAGGCAGCCAGGTAACTGAGACCAGTTATTCCCTCACAACATATTGTTGACTTCTGCTGTCACCCATGTGCAGATTTAATAAGACTTTTCAACTTTTCCTCCCCATCCTTTTTTTTTGGGGGGGGGGTCACACCCGGCAGTGCTCAGGGGTTACTCCTGGCTCCATGCTCAGAAATTGCTCCTGACAGGCATGGGGGACCATATGGGGCACCGGGATTCGAACCGATGACTTTTTGCATGAAAGGCAAATGCCTTACCTCCATGCTATCTCCCAGGCCCCACCTCCCCATCCTTTAACCAGGGACAGGTTGTTGCTATACAGTAGTTCTGTTCGAAAGTTTTGAATATTCTTTCTCTGCTGAATTCCTTTCTCAACATCTTACATAATTAATTGCAATTCACCAGAATATATTATTCACGGATGTTATCATGCCCTAAATAAAGTGTAAAATGATTTAATTCTAAAATGTAACCACATCATTAGAGATCCTCAATGAAATAAAATAAATGGAAGTTAAAAACTCACAAGCTAATTTCCTGTAAACTCTTGATTTACAGTAGACCAAAACTTTTTATTTAATAGTTAATTATCATACTACAATTATCTCTTACAACTTTCAGTTAATGGCATTATAGCTTGGACTTTGAGTTCCTCCCTCTTTTAACTCTTAGCAATAAATACAATTATAAATAAATTTCCAACAAATTTTCATATAGACTTCCAATGTTGTTGGACTATGATTCTTCCATTTTTCTCTAAACAGCAGACACAATATATCAAAAATTAATATTGTAATAATTTAAACTTATATTTTATACTTTATTTAGGTACAGTGAAGATATATGCCTGACTACACAGGCAAATTTTAAAAAGGATTATTTAGTTATTACAAAGAAGAAATAAATGTAAGGACATTCAAGGAAGCAAAAATAGACAATTCACTTTAATTTAGAGAATATAAATAGTATTCTTTATATAATTGTGTTTTCAAGATTCCAAATTGCTATTACAGAAAATTTAATGTATAACATTTTACTATTTCTATAGTTTATTTTTTATTTGATACCATTTTGTTTAATAGATGAAGAAATTAAAATATGAAATAAGCTGTAAAATTATAACTATTGTTTTTATACTCCAACATATTCCAACATGAGTTTCAGAACTCATATTCACTATAAAGAGGGACAAAACACAGATTATGCAGTTATTCTGGCATTTAGAAAATTCCAAATTGCATGAATGAATGCATATTTCTTATATATCTTCTTTACATTGTAATTCATTAGGGCCATTACTTCTGAACATATATTTCACTGAGTCAATCAATCCAGAATCTTGTTGATAATATTTAAAAATTCAACTTTAAGTAACAAATTACTGAATCTATATTATGATTTATAAAACAAGTATGGCATCTAGTAATTTGTTTTGAAGATTCAAAAATTGGTACTCTAGTAACTTAAAAATATCATTAGCTAGTCTGAATTTAAGAGTATTTTTCTTTTATGATGGCAATGTCTCTATAAGCTCACATATGAACACAAAATTTGAGGTTTAATTTATTTATCAAGCTATATTGTATATAAAATTATAAAACTTGGACAAAGAACTTAAATTTGTATGGCAATTAACATATCTGAAATCATTAGATTTTTCTACTTTTTTATTTTTTTTTTTGTTTTTTGGACCACACCCAGTGACGCTCAGGGGTTACTCCTGGCTATTCACTCAGAAGTCGCTCCTGGCAGGCACGGGGGACGATACGGGGAACTGGGGTATCGAATTGTGGTCCGTCCTAGGTTAGTGCAGGCACCTTATCTCCAGCGCCACTGCCCGGCCCCCAAAATCATTAGATTTTTCTAAAGGTTATATTTGAAGACAGTAATTAAATAATAAACTTAGATTTAATAAATTATTTAAGTTAGAAACAATAACAAGGAGTCAGAATAATAGTACAGCGGGTATGGCATTTGTCTTGTATGTTGCAGATCAGATACAATACCTGACATCCAATACAGTTTTCCATTCTGTTGCAGGAGTGATTCTTGAGCTCACAACCAGGAACAACCCCTAAGTCCTACTGGATAAGACCTTAAAACATACAAAAAACAATAAAGAGAACTGGAAAGAGGAAATTAGGCAACATAGAGGATTTTGACTAAACTATCCTTCTACAATCGATTTATAAATTTACATACTAGTGTAATATTAAGTAAAATAGTATAACTTGATCTTAAAACAACTTAGAAAAATAATTAGTAAATATATCAAATATAAGGACTCTGAATTTGCTTCTCTTCATTTATAAAATGACTATAATTTTATTTGGTGTGACTAGAAGTATGATATTTAGCTATAAAATCAAGTTCTTATTCTTGTGTTCTCAAACATCACTCATGCCTTATGTATTCTTTGTAATATGTTAATCTATAAGATAAGGAAATAGCACAAGCAAGATGGTTTCAGAGGACTTTGTTAGTATTCTCAAATAGAAAGTGCACTTTAATTGCCCTCATAAATTTTTATTGACATAGAACTGTGGACGAGGCACCACAGTATTACATACCCATAAAGATAATGACAATGTTCATGAATACCAGACTACTATTGTGCAAAACTTTAATGAGAATAAATTTCCAGTATTTTTTAATTTTCAATTTATTTAAAGAAAATGAATTACATAAGCGGCATAACTGATCATAATACATTTATTTTAGGAAGACCAAAAGCAACATGATTTGTTTAAAAAATAAAAAAACTGAGAGAAAAACTAAAGAGATGGAATAGAAAATGTTCAGTAGCAAGTATATTTTTTAAAATTATTGAATTAAATGAACCCATTAAAGCACCAGCAGAAAATTTAGTAAGCACCCTCTCCTTTAAAA
>PVKC010032345.1:0-14280 GCA_004027635.1 Crocidura indochinensis | reverse complement strand
AATAAGGCTTTCTAAGTGTGCTAATTGGTAGGTCTATCATGGCTGTAGAGAGAACTTTCAGCCTCTACACTAAACCAGTGGTGTCAGCCTTGAAAACTGTTGTACATTTAGTAAATGAAGAAGAGCAGAAACATTTTCTTCAGTTTTTAGAAATTCTACAACTAGATCCTTGCAAAGAATGTCTGTGAATAACAATGAAATCTTGTAAAAAAACAATCTCCTTCTGCTTTCATGTGTTATGATTTACTTATTTTGCATGTTGTTTAATATTTCATATTTACATTTTGCCTTCAAAATGCAAAGTAAGTGTGTGCTCTAGCACTGATCTTTTTTATGTAATGTGTGATGACTTGTTTTTTTTTTTTTTTGGTTTTTGGGCCACACCCAGTGACGCTCAGGGGTTACTCCTGGCTATTCGCTCAGAAGTCGCTCCTGGCAGGCACGGGGGACCACATAGGGAACGAGGGGATCGAACCGCGGTCCGTCCTAGGTTAGCACAGGCACCTTACCTCCAGCGCCACCGCCCAGCCCCTGACTTATTTGTTTCTAGAAACCCATGACCACTTTACTTTCTTGATTGAGTGTGGGGGTATATTTGAAGATCATTGTATATTTTAAAGAATGTTTGCCAAAATTGGGCTTAATTTGAAATTAAATTGGGCTTTTTCAGTGATGTGAACATAGAACACTCTGACATATATTCCTTCAGTGTGGGATTAATTGGATTGTAGGATTAATCTAATCCCATCCTACTCAGTATATACCTCATTACTCACTGGTTAGAAACATCTTTGAATGTAGTACCTTCAGTTGATGATGTTTAGAACACCTAATCCCACCTGTGGGTGTGGTCTGTTCCTTCCTAATAAATACTCAAATTTTCAGTGCAAAACTTTCTTGTATTTCTGAATTTCCTTGGAGCTTGTTGCTTCTTAGGAACTGAAGGCCTATTGTTGAATTTCTGACTCCATCTCTCTCCTTGTGTGTGTTTGTAGATTATTTCCTTTTGACATTTGCTTCCAGATCCACATCTCTTCAGTGTTTTGTCTTTGAACCTGAGGATTGATTCTATATATTTAAGGAAGATCAGGAAGAGATCTGTTCAACCTTTTTTTTTTTTATCCTGGGTATCAGCCAGCTATGCCATTTGATGCTTCAAGATGGCAAGGTCTCGGGGCCTCTGAGACATACAAATGAATAACTGCATTTGCTTCCTTCCTCAAATCCATCCATTTTCATGAAGCTTTAGTGTTGCTATATGTTTCTTCTATCCATTTCACCCATGATTATTGAAAGCCCTTTATATATCAGCCCATTTAGGAGCAGGGACGTTCACAAAATTTCTTATTAATATTGTGCTTAGCAATCTGGAGAGATACTATCTTACCGGCAGCTCACCTGGATTTGATCCCCAGAACCACATAGGGTCCAGGTCCCTTCAGGAGTGATTCCTAAAGACAGAGCTAAGAGTAAGCCCTGAGCACATTCATGTGTGGCCTAAAAACAAAAGTGGGTGTTCAGTCATCATAAATTTAAAAAGTCTGTGCTGGGTCAGTGAAAGAGCCCTGCTCTGTGTGCTTAAAAAAGTAAAATTAGGGTCGGAGAGATGGCATGGAGGTATAGCCTTGCATGTACAAGGTTGGTTGTTTGAATCCCTGCATCCCATATGGACCCTGAGCTTGCCAGGAGCGATTTCTGAACATAGAGCCAAAAGTAACCCCTGAGCGCTGCCGGGTATGACCCAATAACAAAAAAAAAAAAAAAAAAAAAGTAAACGCTCCATAACCCGGTTCCTCACTTGCCTCCTCTCTGAACACTGGCTTGTATTCTCAGGCCCACATTGTAGATAGGGAGGAAGAAGAGCAGAGACCAGAAGGCCAAAGAGAACACATCAAGATGGGTTTATTTCCTTAAAAGAGCCTTTTTGTAAGTCCTACTCATTCCTTCTCTTCACACATCTCAGCCAGCTCAACTATAAAGGGACCTGGGAACCTGTGTATTTAACTGGATGTATTGATACCCCAAAGTTTAATGTGGAATATTTTAGAGAGAAAATGTAAGGTAGTAAGGAAGAGAGAAATGAAGGAAGGAAAGAGAATAGAGAAGGAAGGAAGAAAGTTGCAGGAAGATAGAAAGTTAGGCACCCTGAAGTGTTAGTCAAGTGCTATAGTGAAAACAGACAAGCTACCTTCCTTCAAACAGCTGGCTCTACTCTTTTCTTTTCTCCCCTCTCCTCTCTTCCCCTTCTCTTCCCTCCTTTTCTCTCCTTCCTTTACTCCTTCCCTCTTTCTTCCCTCCCTCCCTCCTTCCTTCCTTTCATCTTTTCTTCCTTTCTTCCTTCCACCAGAAGGATATGCTTAGTCACTGAGGCACATTGATAGCCTTGCTGACCTTCTTGTAAAGGAGACTAATGTCTTGTATCTTTAACAACTTACTTTCCCTCACATCCAAATCAGTTTCTAGTCCTCTCCAGGTCACATTCAGAAATATTTCTATTGCTTTTCATTGATGTGAATACTAAATCCTAGGATTAAGAGACACCACTTGGGGCTGGATGGATAGCACAGTGGATAGGGCATTTGCCTTGTGCACGACTGAACTCTGACCTGGGTTTGATCCCTGGCATCCCATATAGTCCCCCAAACCTGCCAGGCATAATTTCTGAGCACAGAGCCAGGAGTGCCATGAGGTGTGACCCCAAAACCAAACAAAAATGGGTTATACAGGGAGCTAGTGACTATCTCATGACTTCTTTCTGCTCTTGCTAGCTACACGTTGGTCTAATCATGGTCTCTGTTGCCAGCACTGCTGCCCACCAGCTGAGATGTGTTTTGCTTGGACTAAACTTCTTTCTCCTCATAAGCTCTTATGCTGAGAGTGGCCACAACCAGCATGTGAACTGAAGGAAACGCAACTAAAACTACCACAGGTAGTGCAGAGAAGAGTGGAAAGGGGAAAAGGACTTGAACTTCCAGAGATGTTGAACCAACCCTGGGAACACCCGTGTTAAATTGAAGTAAAATGCCAGACCTGTTTTGTGCTGGTTCCCCACTTCTTCTCTTTTTCATTCATACCTTCCCATTTTTTCATGTGAAGATGATTTGATGATAAAGAAAACAGAATAAACAAAATAATTTCAAATTATTTCAAATGACTAACTTTCTAACAAAGTCACTTCACAGATAGAAATAGGCAAGAGAATGAGACTTTGTGTTCATGGAATAAATTGCTTGACTGAGAAGTAAAAACTTGGTGGAGAAAAGGGAGAACTCATTTAGACGTGATTCCACTGCAGCTCTGAGGCCACTCCGATCTGATGGACCACAAGCTTGCAAGTTGGAATATGAACTTCAATTTTAAAAGCCAGAAAGTATGTCAAGGCAAAGACAACTGTCTCTCCCCCAAATCCTAAAGATAAGGAAAGTCTGTCCTCCTCATCTTGTTCATCCCCTCAAAAGCCTAACCCTGACTATGTCAAGGTCTGCAGATAAGGTAGTACATACACCGCAGGAGACCAGGCTCAGAGAAAATTTATTGTTTTTCTTGGTGTCATTGATATGCAACCACACTTCACAAAAGTATGTTCCCTGTTCTCTCTAAAAATGTCATACTGTGATAGTGCAGATAAGGGAGGGGATTGGGGGTGACTGGTTTTAATTTGGTAACTGGTTTTATTTAGCTGTTTGATCTGACCTGAAGAAAAGAAATCACAAGCCCTGTGAGAGATGAAGCAGTGCAGAGCCAGGAAAAGAACCAGGGGAGGAAGCAGCTTGTATGATAGTACAGAAGTGGAGATCACTCATTCTAGAAACAGAAAGGGTGGGAGGATGGGAGGCTGAGGAGGCAGCTCGAGGCCTGCTTGAAGAGGGCATGAGGGATTTTAAGCAGGCAGGAGAAAAGACAGGATTTTCATGATAAAAATAATACTCTGTTGTAGCTAAGCAGGAAGTGGGTTAGAGAGAAATAAGGTTAGAAGCAGGAAACAAGTCAGGCTATTTCCATAGGTCATTTATATAAAGGTGATGGCATTAGGAATAGAAGAGGTAGATTAACTTCAAATATATTTTGAAAGTAAATGGATAAAATATTTTCAGTCAAGGGGACTGAGTAATAGCACAGTGATAGGGCATTTGCCTTGTATGCAGCCAACTTGGGACAAACTGGGTTCGATTCCCAGAATCCCATATGGTTCCCTGAGCCTGCTAGAAGTAATTTCTGAGCGTAGAGTCAGGAGTAGCCCTGAGCACCATCAGGTATGATCCCGCCCCCCCCAAAATAAAAAAAGATATTCAGTTAAGGGAATGTCAACTGAGAAAAAGAGACAGAGGGAAATATCTGTACCTCTACCAACCTAGCTTAACTCTGAGTCATTCAATGGCCTTGGCTTTGCTGGAGTTGTCTCTTTCTTGAGTGATTTTTCTTCTCCTGTTAACATATCTTCTCTTACATGCCATCTCTTCAGAGAGGCCTCCTTACCTTCTTTCCTTTCAATGCTTTACACTACCTGGCATTTTCTTCTTTCTTGGCTTAGCATTCCTCTCTCCCAGAGCCAGTGAGGACACTTCGAACCTTATCCATGGCTACATTCCCAGACACTATGAAAGTGTCTGGCAATAGTAGTTGCTGCAGAAGAATTTGTCAAATAAATAAAATTTAAACATAATCTCACTTCCAGAGTACATGCTTTTTCTATAAAGTGACTGATCAATTCCCACAACAGTGCACAGTAAATTATAGAGGCCATAGCCTTAAATTGTTTGCGTTATGAGAGAGAAAGAGAGAGCAATGTGCAGACATAAATGCATTTTCTATGCGTTTTCTCCATATTCTCAAATGAGTCTTTTGACTTACAAACAAAATAGTGAAAAAAGGCACTACTTTGACTTGCATATTCTCCAAAATTTCCATAAATATTAGTGGGCAATGCCCTAATTTCTTGCTTATATTTGCATATTATGAGGCCCTTTCCTCAGATATTGTAAAGGTTCATCTCGAAGAGCTGGCAGTATTCTACTGAACAGCTACATCAGGACAAGGCAGGGGTTCCACGTGTGGTGGCCTCATTTCCACCTTTCCACATTTCAGAGCTGTCATTCAGAGCTGAAATGAGAACAGTGACGCTTGCTGGCCGTTCTCTGGAATTGCACCTTTACCACTAGTTAAAGACTGCAGAAAATTTCGTGCTCCACTCGAATATTAATTGGCTCAAGAACAAACCGCTTTTCTTCTCAAAGCACAAGGTGGAAACGCTCATTGAGACACATAAAACCATAGTCATAGAATAATTAAAATAGTAGTCATATGAACTTAAGAGGCAACCAAAATTAAAAGATACAGGGAAAATGAAGAGAAAATAATCTCTAGTTACTCGATTTCTTCTGACTAGAAAAAAAAATGAAATATTTTAGGGACGATTTATCCTATCCGTATTTATTTATTTATTTTGGTTTTTGGGTCAGATCCGGCAGTACTCAGGGGTTCACTCCTGGTTCTACGTTCAGATCGCCCCTGGCAGGCAAGGGGACCATATGGGATGCCAGGATTCGAACCACTGTCCTGCATGCAAGACCTCCATGCTATCTCTCCGGCCCTTATTCGTCTTTTTATTTGTGGTTTCTGAGTTTTATATATTTTTGAGGAAAAATTTTCAAATGAAGACTATTAGAGTCAAAAAAATAATCTTTTCGCTGTTTGGAATGATTATTTTTAAGAGCACATAGATTGAGAGAAAGGGGGCTCCATCTTATAGAGTCGGGTTAATTGTTGATGGCAAGTAATGAAGTAGTATGGTTTAAACAAGAGAGGGGAGGGATAGAGCAATATATATGACACTTGCTTAGCAGCACCCAAAACATTGGCTCAAATCTATGGCACTACATATGGTCCTAAGGGCAGTCAGGAGTCATTCCTGAGCACAAGGCCTGGACACAAAAGTCCAGCCCTTCCCTCAGAAAGTCAAGAAGGGTGACTAGTCAGCACTGTGCTTCTGCAGGGTTCACTTGACTGTACAGTCTGCATCTGCAGCCCAGAGGCTGGTGTCCAAGATTCAAACAAGAGGATAGAGGAAACAAATAGGTATACACTTGTAGAAAGTTCTTCGAGATCATTAAAAAACCATGTTTGCACATCCATTAGAGATGGATTAGCTAGAATTTGGTCTTGAGACTCTAAGAGAAATTGTAAAATGTGGAGTAGAAGCAATTTTTGTCTCCAGTTATTCCCTTCCACCTATGTGAATGTTATCTTTGGAACTCAGGGCAATATATGATTCACCCCACCCGAGGGAAACCCCTTCCATCAACTTAGAAGTCCAAGACATTTGATGTGTCTAATCAAGAAAAACGTTTCTCATTGTCCAGCAAGCCATAAATTAGATATTCTCTGCCCCTTTACCCATTTTTAAAGGTGCAGCAAGAGAATAAGGACACTCCAGGGGAATGAAATGGAAAACTTTGCTTATCAAACATCATTTTGGTTAAGCTTAAGGTGACCCTGCTCTGGCAGTGATCAGTTCTTTGAAGCATGAGCCATACCTTGCACAGCTTTCTGGGAAGAACTTGTCTACTTTTCCCTCAAATAAACAATGACTTGTCTCCTTTATTCTTCCTGACTACAGCTTTGAAATTTAGTATTTCTTTGGAAATCAGAGAGGAAAAAGAAATCCTTATGTTCAGGTAGAAAGTTAACTGTTCAAGTAAAACTTAAAGAGGTTAAGAGACTTTTTGTTCTTCAGTCAACAACTTTTAAGGGTATATTCTCAGTTAAGAGAATTCTTTGAATATTTGTTTCGAGTTTCAAATTTTACAACTTTTTCTAAAATGCGACCTTCGGAAATATAGCAACTTGGCTATTTGGGGGTGTGTGTGTCATACCTGGGGACGGCGCTTAGGGATTATGTCTGGCTCTGCGTTCAGAAATCACTCCTGGAGGCTTGGGGGACCATATGGGATGATGAGATTCGAACCACTGTTGGTGGTTTGCAAGGCAAACGCTCTAGTGCTGTGCTATTTCTCTAGCCCCGAAGTTGGCTACTTTTATATAGTTTTATTTCTTTATATACCACACATACCTGAAGCCATTTTTTTAAACTAAACATTGCAAATGATTTCCTTTTTTCTTATTTGTTAATTTCTTATTTATTTATTCATTTATTTTGGTCCACTCTCAGCAGTGTTCAGGGCTTACGCCCAAGAATCACTCCAGCGGGGCTCAATGGACCATATGGGTTACTGGGATTGAATCTGGGTTAGCTGT
Source organism: Crocidura indochinensis (assembly GCA_004027635.1). NCBI lineage: Eukaryota > Metazoa > Chordata > Mammalia > Eulipotyphla > Soricidae > Crocidura > Crocidura indochinensis. The sequence continues at coordinate 7,026 of PVKC010032345.1, read as the reverse complement.
GCAAGGAAGAGCCCTACCCTCTTTTGAGGAAAGGCAGGGACTCACTGGTAGTGCCAGGAGTCAACATGGCCACAACCAGCCATGCTTAGAAGTCAGCAGGGAATCAGTGGTGCTAAGGCCTGTGAATGCAAACCACATGCTCAGCTTATGATAGCATCGTCTCCTTAACACAGCAAAGTATGTTATTTTTAATTTTGTTAGAGTAGGGGTGAGTCACACCTGGTGATGCTCAGAGCTTATTTCTGGCTCTACTCAGGGATCACTCCTGGCAGGCTCAGGGGACCATATGGGGTGCTGAGGATTGAACCTATGTCAGCCATGTGCAAGGCAAGCACTCCATCCCCCAGTCATATTTTTAAAAGGAAATAGAGGTAATAGGTTTCTAGTACAGGGACTTCTAGTGCATTGTAGGTCAAAATTTATGTTCAAATCAAAACTGATTTAAAAAATCAGCATGAAATAGCAAAGAGGTAAAGTTAAAAGTGATCTGACACCAAATGGTCCCTTAAACTAGACTAGGCACAATCCCAACCCTCCAAGGAGAGCTGAAATTGCCTCTTAGCTAATGTGGCCCAACTATCCCTAGAGGCTTCATTGAGATGCAGGATTTCTATGAATGTATCTGGAAAAAAAATGTCCCCATATAGTTTAAACATCTTTTCCAGTTTACTTAGCTGATATGCTAATTTAAATAAAGTCTGAATTTCATTTTTCAAACAGCCTTAAAGTATTTCACATGGGACCAAAAATAGTAGTGGACAAGGTGTTTGAGTTACACACAGCGGGCCTAAGTTCGATCCCCAGCATCTGATATTGTCCACCAAGCCCATCAGGAGTGATCCCTGAGTGCAGAGCTTGAGCATAACCAGTCATAAACCCCCTCACAATAAAAGTAGTTGATATGTATCATCCAGGAACTAACTCATCTCCCTAGAAAGGATTAAGTTGTGGTTAGGTACTGATGCCATCTCTTTGAACTAGCAAGTCACCTTATCACTACACAGAATGCCTTATGGACCTTTATGAAGAAAAAGCAACATCACCTTTTGTGGGTTCCTTTGAATTCTCTATTTTCCTGATCCAAAATGCCTACAATAATCATTAGAAGTGTTTAACCTTCATGACTTGACATCAATTTTTGCTGTTTATGGGGTAGTGCTAAGGAGTTACTCATAGCTCTGCATTCCAGGACTATATAAAGACTATCAGGCCATGTGATGCTAGAGACAGATAGAAGTTGGGGCCTGTGCATGCTAGGTATGTGCTTGTCTCCTATGCTACTTCCCAGCTCATGTCATTTTATTTATATATTTATTGGGTTTGGGGCCACACCCAGCGATGTTCAGGGGTTACTCCGAACTCTGCTCAGAAATCACTCCTGGCAGGCTCGGGGTATCATACGGGATGCCAGGGATAGAACCCGGGTTCAACCTGGGTTGTCCACTGGGTTGTGCAAGGCAAATGACCTACGTTATGCTATCACTCTGGCCCCAGCTCATATTATTTTAATTTTTATTGATGAATATTTTGCATTCTCTCCAATGCTAGTACAATGACCAAGTCTACAAAGAAGCTTTGTAGCAAACATCTTTAACATATTCAAAACATTAAGTTTGAAGATTACTACTACTACACAAAGGAAGTTTAAAAATTGTTCCTTTTTCCCCAACAAGACAAAAAAATAACTTTGATTTCAAGGTCCCAAACAGTACTTATCATGAATAGTTACTACATTGTGACTATGGTCTTTCTGATTTGTTTTTTCAAGGAAAGGGCACATGAGATGGTACTCAGGAGCCATTTGGCAAGTCGTCAGGGATTGAATTTGAGGCTTCAGCATGCAGAACACGAACTCCAGTCAGAAGTTGCAGGATTGATTTGGGCCACACAGAAATACATCCTTCAGGTGATGTATAAATTAGAAAGATTCTTACGGCCTTTGGTCAATCATAAGTGGGCTACTATTCCTTAAAGAATGAAGCTGTCAATTACCGGACAACCACCTGTGCCTAGTTTCTTTTTATTGGGGAGGGGGGGGTTTACATTCGGCAGGTTATTCTTGGCTCTGAGCTCATAAATCGCTGCTGGCAGGCACAGGGGGACCATATGGAATGACGGAATCGGAATTCGAACCACCACCTGCCCCGATAGGCTGCGTGCCCTGCCACTGTGCCATCTCTCCAGTTTGTCCCCTTGTAACTGCTGCTGCTAGAGGGCAGTTGGCCAAGGGGTTTTTATAAAGCCCAGAGCAAATGTACCAGGGACCCCTCTGCTGGGATTGCTCCTGCTGGATGGCTGTTGCAGAAGTGATGGAGAAACTGATTCCTGGACTCTTTGCTACATCAGCTACTGTTTCCCTCTGTCTGGTCATTTTCCTATCTGACTCCTTGTCCAGTTCCAACCTTGGCCCTCTCTCCTCTCTCTTGGCTTAGGGCACTGGCTTTAAGTTTTAGGCTCCTGGCCTCTTTGCTTTGCCTCTCCCTCAATTAAATCGTTTCTAAGCCTCTCTTGATGGGGTTTTGTTGTTTTGGGGCAACACCTGGCAGAGCTCAGGGGTTACTCCTGGCTGGTTTGGGGACCACATGTGATGCCTGAAATCACACCAGGTTGGTCCCAATCTGCTGAGTGCAAGGTAAACGCCCTACTGCTGTGCTATCACTCCAGTCCCTCTTGGGGTTTTGAATGGCCCCGACATAGGTGTTTTCTTTTTTCTTTTTTTTTGGTTTTTGGGTCACACCCGGCAGTGCTCAGAGGCTACTCCTGGCTCCATTCTCAGAAATTGCTCCTGGCAGGCACGGGGGACCATATGGGGCACTGGGATTCGAACCGATGACCTTTTGCATGAAAGGCAAACGCTTTACCTCCATGCTATCTCCCGGGCCCCGACATAGGTGTTTTCTAACAGTGCAAATACCATGGCAAAACAATGCTTTTATACCCACTGATAGATTAATAATTTATATGGAAGATCTTTCAAAGGACCTTTCATTATTACAATGTTTCTGGTTTGGTTATTAAAAGTAAAGAACAATTTTATCTGGCGATCAAATGGCAGTGGAACTCTGATGATGAAATGAATTCTACAAGCATGGAAGTATGAAGCTAAATACTGGTTACATACTGTGATCCATGACAAATCAACAAAAACTTAAAAACAGAAAAGGCCATTTAAAGGCTACAGAATAAGAGGATGCTTAATTATTTTGCCAAGAATTTTCTCTCTCAAAAATACTAGTAATGAGAAAAAAGATCCACGTCACCCTTTTAAGTACTAAACTCGTTTTAGTTTTCAAAACCCCAAATTAAAAAAGCCTTTTGTTAGGTCTTTAGCATATATAAGGAACTGATTATCAATATTACTATAAAAAGAAATTCCAGTTGAAAATAAGTGCAATGTCAGGAATTGAATCAAGGGCCTCATATGCTCACATTTTCTGTACCACTGAGTCCCTCTTCCATAGAATATTTGCTACTATAGATTTCAATATTCAGAAAACCCCAGGTTTCAGTCACTTGAAATTCTGCCTGTTCTCTTATTTGTTTTTGGGCCACACCCGGTGACGCACAGGGGTTACTCCTGGCTATTCGCTCAGAAGTCGCTCCTGGCAGGCACGGGGTACCCTATGGGGAACCGGGGGATCGAACCGAGGTCCGTCCTAGGTTAGCGCAGGCACCTTACTTCCAGCGCCACCGCCCGGCCCCCTGTTCTCTTATATCATCAGTTACACTCCTTCTTTGGTATGTATTATTCATTCCTCCAGATCTCAATTTTAAGGTCAATATAATGAGCAACTCTGTACATTTCCAGGTTAATTCCTTTTAGTACCTCAATTCTGAATATCAACAATAACTATACTATTTGTGCCAGTTTTACTATTCCCTCATCCACCTTTCATGTCTCAACTTTCTTACCTCTTTTAAGTTCCAAATTAGCATTGTAACTTTATCCCCTCCCTCTTTTTTGGTGTAGTCAGTTAAATTCAATTAATTTATTCAATGCCTGCATTCTTTCAAGCAGCTTAACATGGCTAAGGGTGTAAAAATTCAGTGGTTTCACTGTAAATTATCACTAATCTAAAGCAGTTTCTGTATTTTGCCAGGCTATCAAACTATTTCCTATTTACAGAATTCTCCCGTTTTCAGAACTTAACTACTACATGACCTTTTCTTCTTGGAATCTAAAATCAAACTGACTGGTGCCTTCACCTAAATCTCCCACTATTTTTCAATATAGGTGAGAGTTTGGGGAACTAAGTAATGGTCCGGGAGAACGGAAGTGGTCTCATGCCCCCTCCCTGAACTATCTCCTTATCTCAGGCCAATTTCTCAATATCCAAATGTCAACATTATTCTTTATTTCACACTTCAAACCACTGTTGAAAAATCTTGTTGCCCTTGCTTTTTAATCTGTATCCAGGACTATCCAACTCTACAGCCCATCAGCCTACTGCTACCAACGAAGGCTGAGAGTATTCTATTAACCAGATTAATCCAAGAGTCCCCCTTGTTTTCAACAGCATTCTGTCTGCGCCTCTACAATACTGTAGTGCGTATGATGCCGAATAAAATTAAAAATTACATCTCTGAACTCTAGCATACATTGGGACTGCTCTTCCACTTTAATAGTTATTCTTTTTTTTTTTGGTTTTTGGGCCACACCCAATGACGCTCAGGGGTTACTCCTGGCTATGCGCTCAGAAGTCGCTCCTGGCAGACACGGGGGACCATATGGGAACCGGGGGTTCGAACCGTGGTCCGTCCAAGGATAGCGCGGTAAGGCAGGCACCTTACCTGCAGCGCCACCGCCCGGCCCAATAGTTATTCTTATAGAAGAGACATATTGTACAGCTATTACTTAAAACTGAGTTCTGAGTTCTTTTGATAATTATTATTATTATTATTGGTTTTGGGGACACACCCGGCTGTGCTCAGGGCTTACTCCTGGCTATCTGCTCAGAAATAGCTCCTGGCAGGCACGGGGGACCATATGGGACACCAGGATTCGAACCAACCACCTTAGGTCCTGGATTGGCTGCTTGCAAGGCAAACACCACTGAGCTATCTCTCCAGGCCCCTTTTGATAATTATTAGCTTTTGTATATATACTACCTTAAAAACAACTGATGTACATTGAAAGAATTCTAGGCCACTAAAAGAGCCAATATGACTAACCTTCAGGGGCTATAAACCCATAATAACCTGCCAGATACAAGTAAGTTAGTTTAGTTGAAAATCATTAGACATTTGAAAATGTTTTTTTAAAAGGAATAGTAAGCTGCTAGTTCATTTTCATCCCAGAACCCCAATATGTGTTTTAAAACTAGAGAAAACAATTTAACCAAAAATTTCATAATTTCCTATTGTATCCTCAATGCTTTCTTTCAAAGTCCTATGATTAATAAAAAAATAAATATGCTTTCATTGAGAATTTTTAAAAACCTATACAATCCAAGCTAATGAATTATTTTATTATGCATAATAAAAGTGGTGTTTTTAAAAAAACACATTTCCAGGCCCAGACATCTATAAGAGTATGTGAGGAAAAGATCCCACTGGAATATAATAAGCAATACTCAATTGAATGAAACCACAAATCCACACCCAACTCCCTATAGTAAATACTAACATTTCATCACAGGCTTGAAATTCCTGTAGCTTCAGAAAATGTATTTTTGAAAAATATTACAAACATGCTTATAATGCATCAGAAGATGGAAATTTTTTTGACTAAAACCATACATCATACATACTCCCAACTTCTTTTCACTAACAACCAATTAAGAATCACAGCATTCAAAGAAAGTAATTGTAAAATAGTATATGAGTCACTTGGTTAGTGATTTTCTACTCAAGTAAATAGGAAAATGTTCATTTTAATGTCACATTGAATTTCATTTCAGTATTTTTTAATTCAAGAAAAAAAATAAACTGAGACATGGTCATGAGTTAAGGATTATATATATTACAATTTGCCTTGTTATAATACATTTGTGGCTTTATGATAAAAATAACTCAGGGACATATGGAATTCAAGCTAATTTGCGCAACTGTCACAAGAGAAAAAAAAGCATTAATGCATTTCTGAAATAAGTATTTCATTTAATTTCAGAACCAAAAATAGCATTAGACCTTGGTCTTGTTTAAAAAAAAAGTTTAGTTAAACACTAAGCTAGCTAAATAACCTTCTTGAAAGGCTTAAACATAATTGATATAAAATGCTTTCCCTCTAATCTCAATCCTACATGAATAAAAGAGGTGGGGGGGGGGAAGGTAGACAATTTCTTTAGCAGCATATATGGCTAAATCCATCAACCACCTAGAAGTACAATGTCCATTATCAAGTCCATGAAAAAAAGCCGAGCAAGTATCAAAAGTTGCCCACTTCATAAACCAAAAGAAGTAATTTTAGGGTTACAGTAAGTATAATGTTTTGGAAATACTTCAAAACTTTAAACATTAAACTAGAGAAATCATCGTTTCATTGTAAGAAAGGCATAAAAGAAAGTAAAATATATTTAAAGTAAAATTATTTCAATTTTCTGAAAAAAAATGAGAAAAAAAGGTTGATTAGCTAAGCTTTGTGCTCTAACCAAACTAATTACAGTGATTTTTTAAAATGGCAACAGCCCATCTGACTGGGTAGCTTGACAGTTCTGAATACTTTTGCTATGATTTTTTTTTTTAAACGCAAAAACAATAAAATGATCCGGTCATGCAATGTTCCTCTTATGCATTCTGCATCTCTTTGCCAATCTTGTAGCTAAGAATCTTGTTCCAATCAATCTTGGTGCGTGTTACTGGCAACTGTCGACGTAAGGCTTTGAACGTAGTGTCCGACATGGTCTGGTAATTCTCACTGATGGCAGTCTATGAAAAACAGTAGTTAAAATTTTAAAGCAAATAAAAACAAACAATTGATAAAACATGTTTTTGAAAATACCTTACTTAAGGAAGCAATTTTATTGCTTTGAAAGAGTCAAAATTACCAACAAAACCAAAAAAACAAAACAAACAAACAAAAAAAAA
>PVKC010032344.1:0-14291 GCA_004027635.1 Crocidura indochinensis | reverse complement strand
AAATTAACACACAAAAATCAATGGCCTTTCTATACACCAATAGTAATAAGGAAGAAATGGACATTAAGAAAACAACCCCATTCACAATAGTGCCACACAAACTCAAATATCTTGGAATCAACTTGACTAAAAATGTGAAGGACCTATACAAAGAAAACTATAAAACTCTGTTCCAGGAAATAAGAGAGGATACGCGGAAATGGAAACATATACCCTGCTCATGGATTGGCAGGATTAACATAATCAAAATGGCAATACTACCCAAGGCATTACACAGATTTAATGCGATCCCTCTAAAGATCCACGTGACATTCTTCAAAGAAGTGGATCAGGCACTTTTGAAATTTATCTGGAACAACAAACACCCTAGAATAGAGAAAGCAATCATTGGGAAAAAGAACATGGGAGGAATTACTTTCCCCAATTTTAAGCTTTACTACAAAGCAACAGTTATCAAAACAGCATGTTATTGGAACATGGATAGGTCCTCTGACCAGTGGAATAGGCTTGAATACTCAGAAAATGTCCCCCAGACATACAGTCACCTAACCTTTGATAAAGGAGCAAGAAATCCTAAATGGAGCAAAGAAAGCCTCTTCAATAAGTGGTGTTGGCACAACTGGCTAGCCACTTGCAAAAAATTGAACTTAGACCCCCAGCTAACATCATGTACGAAGATAAAATCCAAATGGATCAAAGACCTTGATATCAGACCTGAAACCATAAAATACATAGAATGACACGTAGGCAAAACACTCCATGACATTGAGACTACAGGCATATTTAAGGAGGAAAATGCACTCTCCAAGCAGGTGAAAGCAGATATTAACAGATGGGAATATATTAAGCTGAGAAGTTTCTGCACTTCAAAGGACATAAACATTTTTTAAACTTTATTTATTTATTTATTGGTTGGTTGTCAGGCCACAATGTGGTGCTCAGGGGTTACTCTTGGCTCTGTACTTAGAAATCACCCCTGGCAGGATGGAGGACCATATGGGATGCCAGGAATTGAACTTGGTCCCTCCTGGGTCTGCTGCATGCAAAGCAAATACCCTACTGCTGTGCTATCTCTCCAGACCCTTCATAAACATTTTTTTTAAAAAGGAATGCATATTCATTTCTTTGGGTATGGATGTTTTTGTGAAGACCTATCAAACTAATCTTTATTAACTTTATTTAATGCCATTATTTCTTTGGCAACTTTTTTTTTTTTTTGGTTTTTGGGCCACACCCAGTGACGCTCAGGGGTTACTCCTGGCTATACGCTCAGAAGTCGCTCCTGGCTTGGGGGACCATATGGGAAACTGGGGAATCGAACCGCAGTCCGTCCTAGGCTAGCGCTGGCAAGGCAGGCACCTTACCTCCAACGCCACCGCCTGGCCCCATTCTTTGATAACTTTTGTCTGGATGATCTGTCCTTGTTGTAATTGGTGTGTTGGGATTTTCTTCAATTATTGTATTGCTGTCAATGTATTTCCTTGAAATCTGTTAATTTGTATGTATTTGTATATTTGTATAATACTGTTGAGTACATATATAATAATAACATTTTTATCTTCTTGCTGTATTGATCATCTATATATAATATATAATGCATATATATAATGCATATATTATATATTCATATATAATATATTCATATATATAATATACATTATATTCATATAATATATATCCATTCATCTTTGGCTCTTTTTTAATATAATATATATTATATATTCATATATAATATATTCATATAATATAATATATTCATCTTTGGCTCTTTTTTAAAAAATGAATTTTTTAGTAAATCACACAAAAGTTACAAAATTGTTCATGATTGAGTTTCAGTCATTTAGTGCCCAACATCCTTCACCAGTACATATTTCCTGCCACCAATACTTCCTGCCTTCCCACTTCCCTCCCTCCTGTTAACCTCTATGACAGATACACTTCTCTTTTTCTCTCTTACTCTTTCCTTTTTCTGTTCAAAACATGGTGGATTGCAATCTGGTTGTGGAAGCAGTAGTATGCCTATTACTTTACCTTTTTTCAGTATTAAGTTCTTGCCCAGAGTGATCATTTTCATCTATCATTATCATACTTGTCTCCTTTCAACCCTAACTGCACTCCCCTGCTCTTTCTCATCAGTTTCCTACAGGAATCAGTCCTCCTTGCCCTTATCCCTATTGTCTTTGGGTATTATTGACATATATTTTACATCCCAAAAATTTGTGTAATCGTTCTATGTTTATCTCTATCTTATCAGAATAATATTCATATTATACATCCAGGTATTTTATAAGTTCATGTTTCCTAACAGCTGCATAGTATTCAATTGTGTAGATTTGCCACAGTTTATTCACTCATTTGTTCTTGGGCACTTGAGTTGTTTCCAGATTCTGGCTATTATGAATAGTGCTAAAATGAACACAGGAGTGCAGAGAGTTTTTCTGCTTTGTATTCTTGGGTAAATTACCAGGAGTAATGTTACTGGGTTATATGAGAACTCTATTTCTAGGTTTTTGAGGAATATCCATATTGTTTTCCTAAAAGGTTGGACCAGTTGACATGCTCACCAGTAGAGAGTGAGAGTCTCTTTCTCCCTGAACCTGCACCAGCACTGATTGTTCTTGCTTTTCTTGATGTATACCAGTCTCTATTGTGTGAGGTGATATTGCATTGTAGCTTTTATTTGCATCTCCCTGCTGACTAATGATGTGAGTATTTTTATGTACCTTTTGAACATCTGTATTACTTTAGCAAATTTCTGATCATCTCTTCTCCCAATTTTTAATGGGGTTTGGTGTTTTTTTCCCTTAAGCTCTACTAGTGCCTTATATATCTTAGATATTAACCCTTATCAGATGGCTATTTGATCATTTTCCACTATTCTGTGGGTGGTTTTTGTATCCTAGTCATCATTTTCACTGAGGTGCAGAAGCTTCTCAGTTTAATGTAGTCCCATTTGTTTTATCTTTGTTTTCTCTTTCTTGGCCAGGGTGTTTCATTGTTGAAGATACCTTTAGCTTCAATGTCATGGATTGTTCTACTTATGTTTGTCTTGACATTCCATATGGTTTAAGGTATGATACTGATATATTTAATTCATTTTGATTAAACATTTGTGTATGGTGTAAGAAAGAGATCATAGTTTAATTTCTTGCAAATAGCTGGCCAAGTTTACCAGCGCCACTTGTTGAAGAGACTTTCCTTGCTCCACTTACCATTTTTGCTCCTTTATGAAAAATTCACTTGTCATATATATTGGAATCTGTCTCAGTGTATTCAATTCTATCCCAATAGTCTGAGTCTGTATTCCAATACCATACTGTTTTAATTACTTCTACGTTGTAGTACAATGTGAAGTTGGAAAAGGCAATGCTCCCCATCTTTTTTTTGAAGTATTGCTTTATTTATTCATGTATATTTATTGTTCCATATAAATTTCATGAGCGTTTGATATATTTCTGTGAAAAATGGCTTAGGTATCTGTATAGAAACTGCATTGAATCTGTTCAATGCTTTGGAGAGTATTGCCATTTAATGAAATTAATCCTTGCAAACCATGAGCACTAGTTGTGTTTCTATTTCCTCATATCCTCTCTAATTTCTTTTTCTTTTTCTTTTTTTTTGGTTTTTGGGTCACACCCGGTGATGCTCAGGGGTTACTCTTGGCTATGCGCTCAGAAGTCACTCCTGGATTGGGGGACCATATGGAACGCCGGGGAGTCGAACCACAGTCTGTCCTAGGCTAGTGCTGGCAAGGCAGACACCTTACCTCTAGCGCCGCCACACCAGCATCCTCTCTTATTTCTTGAAGCAGTGTTTTGTAGTTCTCTTGTATAGGTCTTTAACATCTTTGGTTAAGTATTTGAGGTACTTGACTTTCTGAGGCACAATTGTGAACAAGATTTTTTAATGTCTCTTCTTTTTCATTATTTATGTATTCATTATTTAAGTATAGAAAAACTGTGGTCTTTTGCATGTTAATTTGTAACCCACCACCTTATAGTAGAGATCTATTATTTATCGAAGTTTTTTAATCTTTAGTTTTTTTTAAACTATAGTATTCATATCATCTGTAAAAGTGATAGTTTTGAATTTTTCCCACCTACCTGGATGCCTTTGATGTCTTTGTCTTGACTAATTGCTATGACAAGTATTTTTAGTACTCTTTTTAATAGATGTGGTGATAATGGGCAACCTTTTTTGTGCAAGATCTTAGGTGGAATGGCTATAGCTTCTCTCCATTGAGTATAATATTTGGTGTGGGCTTGTGGTAAATGGCATTGTCTATATTGAGTAGAGGTCTTTCAATTCCCATCTGATTGCGGAGTTTTTTTCCTTTTTTCATGAATGGATGCTACATCTTGTTAAATACTTTCTTTGGATTAATTACTATGATCATATGATGTTTATTTTTCTTTTCTTTTTTCTTTTAGTGTATTATGTTTATTGACTTGCATGTGTTGATTTGACTTGACATGCATTCTTGGAATAATCCTACTTGGTCGTGGTGGATGTTCTTTTTGATGATTTATAATTCTATTTGCTACTATTTTGTTGAGAATCTTTGCATTCCTCTGTCTTTTAATGCCTTTTAGTATTTGAAATTCCATTTTAGAAGATAAAAAATAGCAGCTGCTATCATTTTCTCTGCATTTTTAGTTTGAAATGCTTTGTTCTAGTCTTTTACTCTGAGTTTATGCTTGTCTTTATGTCTTTTTTAAATTTGTTTGTTTTGGGCCATACCGAGAAGTGGTCATAGCTTTGTTCCTGGCTCTGCTCTCAGGGATCACTCATGATGGTGCTCAGGTGGCTATATTGGGTACCATGCATCTAGCTTGGGTAAACAACTACCTCATCTTATCCTATGTAACTTAAGCAAACCAACTATTCTATATATTTTTATTGGTGACCTTGAACCAATCACCTTGAACGTGATTATTGGCATAGTTAGCTATTTATTGCTACTTTATCTTTTGTTTTCTGTGGATGCTTGGCGAGACCCCTAAGTACTCAATCAGAAGTAATCCCTGACCATTGACAGGTCTGGTCTCAAAACCCAAAATGTGACTTCATTCTTTGCATCTGCTATTTTGCTTAGAACTCTAGAATAAAAGCATACCTGATCTTGATTTGGTCCTTATTTTAATGTTTCTAATTTAACTTTAAATAAATATGATATCTGCTCTGGGTTACTGGTAGATAATTCTGGAATTACATTTCAATACTTTCCTACATATTAATAGGAAACTTCTGTGGAGTATTATTAGTAAAATTTTCTATTGAAAAAAAAAGGCTCCATTTTTCTGCAATTATGTACTTTCCCCTTGCAAGTTTTATGACCATGGGGATGCCAGAGTCCTTGCAACACTTGGCATAATCTTGCAGTTAAACAAAACACCTTCTTATGACTCCATGCAAAATTTGCCTGTGCTCATGGTTTCTACTTCCTCACCTGTCATTTCTGTTTTTCCTCCCACCACTCTGAAACCACTCCTGAAAGAGTCATAAAAACTTCATCTGACAAATCCAAATGACAACTCTATACTCTTTTCCTCCCTTATTTGTATTAAGCACTTGACCGTCTCTCTTCAGATCCCTTTCTCCTCTTGTATCTAGGACTCCAATTCTCTTCTAATCTCTTTCCCACCTCAGTAGTTGCCACCACTTTTTAAGTTTTCCTCCCTTTCTTTCCCTCCCTCCCCCCTCTCTTCTTCCCTCTCTCCCTCCCTCCCTCCCTCTCTTCTTCCCTCTCTCCCTCCCCTTCTTTCTCCTTCCCTTCCTTCCTCCCTCCCTTCCTCCCTCCCTTCCTTCCTTCCACTTCCTTCCTTCTTTCCTTCTTTCCATCCTCCATCATTTTTTCCTTTATTCCTTCCTTCCCTCTTACTCTTTTTCCTTCCTTTTGATTATACCTGCGATGCTCAAGGCTTACTCCTGGTTCTGGACCCAGAGATCATTTTTGGCAAGATTAAGGAAAATATACAGGGTGCAAGGCAAATGCCTTACTCACTCTTCTATTGCTCTGGTGCCTTCTTACTAGTTTGCTCTATTTTATCTGCTTCCTCATTAGCTGTTAAATATGGAAGGTTCTGGCATGCCCAAACCTCAGCCTTTTTAATGTACTTTCATGTGCATGGTTTTGAGATCAACGAACTTGCTAATAATTCACACATTTCCATAATCCCACTCCTGGGAGAATGAGTCTGAAGCATGGGGTACCCCAGGAAATAATCCAAACAAAATTGAGGATGAAACACATGAACAAGAGAGGCTGGCTGAAACTGCAGTATTTATTTGGAACTAAGACTACCCCAAGGGCAGGGACTGGGGAGTAAAGGCAAAGGGCCTATCTAGAAACTCTTCCCACCTAGGTGAATCTTTGACATGTAAAGAGGGGGCCATCTTTGCTTAGGGTGAAAACCGGTTATGAGTCAACAGAGGTTAAGGATATACTACCTTAACCTGGAGGAGGAGGCTATACCAATTACCACCACCACCAGTGAGGCTGGAGAGATAGTTATGACATACTAACCTGGGTTCCATGTTGGCTACCATATGAGCATCACAGATGTCTCCAGCATCACAGAGACTGAACAAGTCTGGCTGAGCATGTGATCATCTCTAAGAGTGACTTTAAAGGTCCCTGAACAGGCCAGGAGCGACTTCTGAGCGCATAGCCAGGAGTAACCCCTGAGCGTCACTGGGTGTGGCCCAAAAACCAAAAAAAAAAAAAAAAAAAAAAAAAAAAAAAAAAGTCCCTGAACATTCCTTGGAAGCCTCAACTTTGCCCCTGTCCTCCAACTTAAAGCTCCATGTTCAATAGTCTGAGTCTTAACTAAATAATACTTCCTTTGTGGTCATTCTTTGCTGTATTAATGGCAATATTTTTCATTTATTACCACAGCCTAAAATTTGTAGTGTGTTCCTTCCTTTTTCTCCTTATTAAAATACAACGTACCGGGGCCGGAGAGATAGTGAAGCGTTTGCCTTAGACACTGAAGGACCGTGATGGTTTGTATCCTTGCGTCCCATATGGTCCCCTGAGCCTGTCAAGGGCGATTTCTAAGCATAGAGCCAGAAGTAGAAATCCCTGGGCGCTGCTGGGTGTGACCCAAAAACAAACAACAAAAAATAAAATAAAATAAAATAAAATAAAATACAACGTATCAATAAGTACTTTTTCTTCCCTCTTTTGAAAAATATTTTTTCTTTTTGGTTTTTGGGTCATACCTGGCAGTGCTCATGGGTTACTCCTGGCTCTATGCTCAGAAATCATTCCTGGCAGGCTCAGGAGACCATCTGGGATGCTGGGACTCAAAATACCATCCTCCTGACTGCAAGGCAAATGCCATACCTCCATGCTATCTCTTCGGCCCCTAAAAAATTATCTTAACTCAAACATTAATTTTTAACTTCGTCTAAATTATAAATTTAGAAATCTAAATTTCAACTTGGTCTAAACTATATTTTAATTTCCATATTTTTTTCATAATTATTTTTCAACTTGGTCTAAGCTATATTTTACGCTCCCATCTGGACAGCCACTCTAGTTACATGTTGTCTATCCTTTCAATCTTCCTCCTTCAAGAGCAGACATAGTTTATTTATAGAAAATATATATTGTTACATATATTTAAATACATTATGCTTAACTATAAATGAAACACAATGTCTAATAATTAGCTCCATTTACATGTAATATTATAGAGTATCTCCTGAACATCTCTGGGGGCAGATCCTTGAGTATCACCAGCTGTATCCTCAAAACAATAAACAAAAGTAGAAAGAAAGAAATAATGTACTCATGCTTTCCTCTTGTTTTAGGGAACAAATCCAATGGTATCCTGTGTCTCTCATCCACCCCTACAATCTTATATGGCATTGCCTGCTGTCCTGCTTATCGTGTTTTCTCTATACCAAATTTCCGACTACTTAAGCATGGCACATATTTCATTGGGTTTAAATGCAGCTGCACTGGAGCTACCATAGAAAAAACGAGCATTTGAACAAGATGGTGTAGACCATAAAGACTGAAACAGTTACTGACTGGTGCCCATTTTCTCTAGAGAAAATGTGTTCCAGTCATTCTTTTAATTGACCAAGATATCACTGAATGCATCCCAGCAACTGTACCAATAGCATCTCACCCCAACTACTGTAGTAATATATGTGGTCCACACCATCTTGAACAATTAAGAGATTAAGGGAAAACCCTTCATATTTACACTCTTCTTTTTTAATGTAGAACTATTATTCAAACTTCTCTTCTTCCAGTGACTTAAAATTTTTGTTCTATGGGTCATCTTTTTTTCATTTCTCTCCTCTTTTCTCCTGTTTACAACACACACACACACACACACACACACACACACACACACACAAGTGCTCAGATGCACACACATTTTTTTCAGTCCCAATTTTATTAGTTCCATAACAGTGTTTAGATACTTAGGAGATAATCTGGCATTTGAACTCTTTCTAGGTAGTCTAAGACTTAATTCTGGCTGTTTGACATGTATCTTGCTTTAAAATGAGTCCACAAGAATCTCTTTTCAAATGGAAACTGTTCCTTTGAAAATGGTTGAAAATTTGACATTCTAAGAAAAGAGATTAAAGTTGTTTCTACTGCCAATATTTTTAAACTAAACTACAGTTACATTATTTCCTGTGTTAGCATAGCTTCACCAGGGCATGCTGCATAATGGAACATCACAGAACTGCATGTAACATTTTCCTGTGATTTCTGAGTGACAGATTTACTTTAGCTGAAAATTTATGATGTGTGCTAAACAGAGCCAGTTACAAAACTGCAGAACTCAGGGATTAGAACAGCACATTCCAGAATACTGGAATTTTAACACATTGAGTTAAATTAAGTAGAATTCTCAAAATGCCAGGAGGATAGACTTAGCAGCCAGAAGCAAATGAGTTCAAATCTGAATGTTAGTATTATCTAGGTGGACAGTTGGCAGAGAGCTTAACTTCTCTAGGGCCCAATTTTCTTTTCTATAAAAGAAAATAATAAAATATCCCTTGCAGAATTGTTTGAGGGTTAAATGGGATATGCTATTTTACAACAGGTGCTACAATTTAAGTGTTCAGTAAAGATTGATTTTTACACAGACACATAATATATTATAGTAAAAATTTCTACCTATAATATTTTCTAATATTCATATCTACATTGCTATTTCAATTATGTACATATATAATTAGCTAATGGTAAAATAGTAATTTTAACATTAACACTTCAAAAAATCTTTAAATAATAGTTTTCTGGCATTGAATTACAGGATTAGAGATAAAAGTCAATAGGTTGAGTGTGTGCTTGAATGCTGAAGGCCAGGTTGTTTCTGAAATCATATAATCTCCCAAGCACAACCAGGAGCCATGTTTATGTGCAGCGGTAAAAGGGTCCCAGAACACTACTGGTGTGGCCTGAAACCAAAAGAAAAAAAATTACATTAGAAATAACTTGCTTGGACTGAGGATAAAATTTTAAAATAGCATGTAGAGAATATATGGGAATGAGAAATATTGGACCAAGATAGACAATTGTAATCTCTTTCCCTGTCCCTTCCTCCCTCCTACTCTTCCTCCCTCTCTCTCTCTTCTCTGTCTTTCATACACACAGAGTCCAACTGGCAATGAATGTGGCTCAAATATTACCTAAGTTGCTTAAAACACGGTGCTAATGAAATCAAGATTTTCAGGTCATTTGATTTCTGTACTAATTTACAGAAAACTCCCCAATGTCTTCTAGTGGTTGGAAAGGGAACTGAGGAGAGGGTTGACAGAGTAACCCAAACCAGTCCTGCAGCTGTATAAACAAAGCAAATGCCCGGTCAATTAACAGTGAGTCAGCAGCATCATATTCCTTTATATAGTACAGACCATATAATTTCTAAATGGCTAAAACCTCGAATTAGTGTCTGTGACCTCGGGAGTAACAAAAGATGAAATAGGAGAATAAAAATTGTTCTAATTATTTATGTTAAGAAACTACATAAGAAAACTATAAATGGAAAATTATTTGGGGAGACATTATCTTCAGCTGGTATAATAATTCTTATTTCAAGCAGAATTGTTAAAATATTAGTATATGAAACCAATTATTTGGGTTAAATTATACCATAATGCTAAGTACATAGTGTCTTACTATGCAATTCAGATCATGATTTTTAGTTACAGTTATTTACATTTCTTTCGAAAGACCTACCCCTGGACTTCACACAAGGAACTTGCCTCTCTAGCCAGGCTTGCTTGAAATACCTCTCTCAGTGAGATTAGCATTAGGGGTGAGAGAAGAAGGAATGAGCTGAAGTCAGGACTTGATCAAAGAAGAGACTCTGAGATTATAAGAAGGAGAAACTTTAAAGAAATTCAAGAAACCCTCTATTCACTCATCAGCAATTTGTTGGATACCTAATAGGAACTAGGTCCTAAGTTAGGTAGGCAATGAACAAAATTGGTGTGATTATTCCCTTATTAAATTTATAGCTTAGTGGAAAAGATGGCAAACACACAAGTCAAAAACCATGTAATTCCAAATTGGCATAGGATCGCAAAGTGAACCAAGAGCTACCAAGTAGAACAATAACAAGAAATTGCAAAAAAATTAGGAAAGGCATTTCCTTGTAAGTGACCTTTTAACTCATATCTCAATGGAAAGAAGGGATCGGTCATTTGAGGAACATAAAGAAGCTGATTTTAAGTAGAGAAATCATCTCTGTAATGGGTACTTAGAAGGAAGAGAAGAAACTAGCCATATTGGTGCTTCTATGTTGTCCTGTGTGGGATAGAGTAAACAAGGTGAAGCATTTTGAAAGGTGAGATTGGAAATATAGGCAGAGATCTGAATGCAGTAAAAAAAATTTAGAGCTGAAGCATTTACGGTATATTGATGTATAAATTCATTGTACCTTCACTACTGCCAAAATGCCCAATATCTTCCACCAAGGAATTTATTGACTTATGCATGCAAATAATTATGTGATGTGAGTTCTTAAATGGTAACTGGTCTTGTGTGGAGAGAATAGCTGGGAAATTG
This sequence comes from Crocidura indochinensis, assembly GCA_004027635.1. Taxonomy (NCBI): domain Eukaryota; kingdom Metazoa; phylum Chordata; class Mammalia; order Eulipotyphla; family Soricidae; genus Crocidura; species Crocidura indochinensis. The sequence continues at coordinate 3,247 of PVKC010032344.1, read as the reverse complement.
TTAGGGAAATTCTGCAAGCTGGTCTTGAATATAAAAGAATGTCTCTGTTCAGAGACTTGTGTTCCCTGCTGTTAATGATTCTTATTAGTGCAGGCTGAGATGAGAAAAAAAGACATCTAGATCAAAACAACGAATCCTTGCATACCATCTGAATTAATGATGCTCTGATCATTGTAATGGCTGTCCTTGCATAGCATCTAAGTTAACGATGCATTGAGCAATGTAACCGCTATCCTTGCATAACATCTGAGTTAATGATGCTATGTACCTTGTAACTGCTGTATTCACATACCATCTGGTTGCTGTAATGGCTGAGCAATGTAAAGCTTTATTACCCACATTCTATTTCCCGCCTAAAGTTTGCCTTTAAAAACTCCATTTCTGCCTTCAGTAAACAGAGCCTATTGCTTGACAATACTTCCCTGCGAGTGGTCTGTGTATTGGATTCAGTCTTTCCTCCTCTTCTTGAGTTTCAGCCTCACAGGCTATGGGGCTGGAAGAGACTCTTTTCCCAACCCATGCATCGGCCTTGGTACCACCCCCACTTCCCGTCAGAGCCTGACAATCTTGAAGAGAAAATAAATGTGGACAAGAGCAGGAGGCGGAAGCATCACATAACTTTCTCAAGAGAGAGAGGGACAAAGATGGTGACGATCTCAGATTGGGTTGGTAGAGATAGAATCGAAAATTCTAGATGGCTAGAAGCAAGCACTCTTGGACATTCTGACCTCACAGCTTATCAAACTGTCCTTGCATCTGAACACATGGGCCCATCCTACAATTCCCCCACAACAATGTCCCACTTTCACCATCCCTGTACTTCCAGAAGTCCTGGCAGCCAAGCTCATGATCCATTGTCAACTGCTATTTAACTCAGTTGCCCATGTCCACAGATCCTTAAAGTCCTGGACCACGGAGCTGTTCACCTCCATCATTTTAATACTGACATAATAATTTTCAAAAATATTCATTTAATGAAGCTTTTCTCTTTTTTTTTGGTTTTTGGGTCACACCCGACAGTGTTCAGGGGTTACTCCTGGATCCATGCTCAGAAATTGCTCCTGGCAGGCACTGGGGACCATATGGGGTACCGGGATTCGAACCGATGACCTTTTGCATGAAAGGCAAACGCCTTACCTCCATGCTATCTCCCGGGCCCCAAAGCTTTTCTCAATTACAAAAAGAGTTCTAGACAGCTTGAATGGAGAAGGGATGAGGGAGAGGAATCAAAGGTTATTTTTAGGGTTTTTGTACAACCTGAGTAGGCAGTTAAAAGTACCTTAGTTAAGATGAAAGAGGAATAAATTTGAAATAAAACTCAAGAGTTTGTTTTGTAAAAAAAGTAGAAAAAAGTCTACTGCTGATTTTGTCCATTTCTCTACTAGACCTATATGGCTTTGCTGCTTTTATTGGATAGATCTGAGACTTGTTGGATAAGCTCTGCATCCCACAAACTAGCTGCATCTCAAATCTTGTAGTCTTTGAGCAAAACCTTACCCTCTCTCTCTTCAGCTTATTTACCTCCAACTACAGGTGTTTTTGATGTCTTTGAAATTCTAAATTTCAAAATTCTAGATGATTGAGACTACTTCATTTTTAAAGTTGAATTATAGTTAATAACATGAGTAATTTTCTCATAATAATTGCCGATATTTCTTTTTCCTCCCATTTATGCAATCATCTATTCATTCAATAAATTTGTACAGAATGCATTATCTTATTGGGGAAGTACAATTTTTGATTAAAACTGGAAGCAGTTTTCCTTCCTTCCTTCTTTCCTTTCTTCCTTCCTTCTTTCCTTCCGAAACTTTCTCCTTCCTTCCTATTTTCCTTCCTTTCCTCCTTTTTCTTCCCTTCCTTCTTTTCCTTCTTTCCTCACTCCCTCCTTTCTTTCCCTCCCTCCTTTTCCTCCCTTCTTTCTCTTCCTTCTTTTCTTCCCTCTCCTCCCTCCTTTCCTTCTTTCCCTCCATTAAAACTATTTATGATAGTTTTCATGAATCAACAAAGATAGCATCCTTCATGGGCTTAAAAGGCAGCTAAGAGATGAGCTACATTAAGCTGTCCTCCAGAAAGGCCATATAAGAGAAGTCTCTGGACTAATGAAAGACAGTTTTACCACTGACTAGAAACCACAAATTCAACTGAATGATTAAATTCTGTACTTTGATGAAGTCATCAAAAGCTATCTAGTATTTTTTCCTTCTTTCCTCTTTCTTTCTTTCCTTCCTTCCTTCCTTCCTCCTTCCTTCCTTCCTTCCTTCCTTCTTTTCTTCCTTCCTTCCTTTCCTTTCTCCTTCCTTTATATTTCCCTTCCTTTCCTAGTTCCTTTTTCCCTCCCTTCCTTTCCTACTTTCCTCCCTCTCTCCTTACTCTCCCTCCCTCCCTCCTTTCTTCCTTTCCTTCCCTCACTTCTTTCCCTTCCTCCCTCCTTCCTTTCTCATATAAGAGAAGTCCACATAAGAAGGCCATATAAGTCCATATAAGAAGGCCATATAAGAGAAGTGTCTGGACTGATGAAAGACAGTTTTACCACTGACTAGAAACCACAAATTCAACTGAATGATTAAATTCTGCACTTTGGGGGCCGGGCGGTGGCGCTGGAGATAAGGTGCCTGCGCTAACCTAGGATGGACCGCGGTTCGATCCCCCGGTTCCTCATATGGTCCCCCGTGCCTGCCAGGAGCGACTTCTGAGCGAATAGCCAGGAGTAACCCCTGAGCGTCACTGGGTGTGGCCAAAAAAAAAATTCTGCACTTTGATGAAGTCATCAAAAGCTATCCAGTATTTTTTCCTTCTTTCCTCTTTCTTTCCTTCCTTCCTTCTTTTCTTCCTTCCTTCCTTTCCTTTCTCCTTCCTTTATATTTTCCTTCCTTTCCTACTTCCTTTTTCCCTCACTTCCTTTCCTACTTTCCTCCCTCTCTCCTTACTTTCTCTCACTCCTTTCTTCCTTTCCCTCCCTTCCCTCCCTCACTTCTTTCCCTTCCTCCCTTCTTCCTTTTCCTCTCTCCCCACTTATCTTTCTCTCCCTCCCTCTTTTTTCTCCTTTCCCTCCCTTCTTTTCCTCCCTCTCTTCTTTCTCCCTCCCTTCCCTCCTTCCCCCTTCTCTCCTTCACTTTTTTCCCTCCCTCCCTCCTTCCTTTCCCTCCCTCCCCTCTTACCCTTCTCTCCCTCCCTCTTTTTCCTCCTTCCCCTCCCTCCCTCCTTCCCCTCTGTCCCCTCCCTCCCTCCCCTCGTTCCCCTCCTTCCC
>PVKC010032343.1:0-14283 GCA_004027635.1 Crocidura indochinensis | reverse complement strand
CCTGCCAGGAGCAATTTCTGAGCATGGAGCCAGGAGTAACCCCTGAGCACTGCTGGGTGTGACCCAAAAACCACAAACAACAACAACAACAACAAAACAAAAACAAACAAACAAACAAACCAATTCTAATCAAAACAACATCAAGTGAGAAGGGCCCCAACCAAAAAGTCTGTAAGCAGCAGACGAGTATTGGGGACTCTGGGGAGAAAGGACCCTTACCCACAGTTGGTGGGAATGCCATGTGGTCCAGTCTCCATGGAAGGAATATCCAAAGACAGGGATAGGACCCCCGCCCCCTTACAATACAGCACTGCCACCTCTGGCATCTGTTTCTAAACCATGAATTCATGGTGTTTCTTTGTTTGTTTTATCTTTTTGGATTTTGGGCCACGCCTGTGGCACGCAGGGGTTACTCCTGGCTCTGCACTCAGAAATCGCTCTTGGCAGGCTTGGGAGAACCATATGGGGTGCCGGGGATTGAACTAGGTCCATGCCGGGTCTGCAGCATGCAAGGCTAGTTAGTGCCCTACCGCTCTGCAATTTTAACTTGTTCATCCTTTCCTATCTATGTGGACTCCTAATTCATCCATTGAATGTTTCAGTATATTGAAGGATTCAGTATATTCCTAGAGCTGTACAACCGGCACCAGTATTCAACATTAGAACATTTGCACCATCACAGCCCCCCCCCCAAAGAAACCTGATATCCTTCATGCACCATTCCCAACATCTTCAGTTCTTGGCAACCACAAATTTTTTTTGTTTTTGTTTTTGGGCCACACCCAGTGACTCTCAGGGGTTACTCCTGGCTATTCGCTCAGAAGTCGCTCCTGGCAGGCACGGGGACCATATGGGGAACCTGGGGATCGAACCGCGGTCCGTCCTAGGTTAGCGCAGGTACCTTACCTCCAGCGCCACCGCCCGGCTCCGCAACCACAAATTTTGCTTGTCTGTCTGCCTACACTGGCAGGACTTAATGTTCAGGACTTACTCTTAGCATAGTACTCAGAATTCACTCACTCTGGGTGGGTTTGGGGACCATATGAGGTGCTGGGAATAGATATGGATTGGCCATGTGCAAGACAAGAGCCCTCCTCGCTGTCCTATCATTCCAGAAGTTATCGAAGCCTCAAGACTAATCTTCTTGTTTTTGTTTTTGTTATTTAACGCTCAGGGGTTACTCCTGGCTCTGAGCTCAGAAATCACTCCTGGCAGGCTCAGCAGACCTTATGGGATACGGGCGATTGAACCCCGATCTGCCATGCACAAGGCAAATGTCCTACCCACTGTGCTATCACTTTGGCCCTGAGACGAAGAGTTTTTGATGATAACCAGCGTAAGATGTGGTAGCTCACTGTGGCTTTGATACATGATAATTCTAATCAAGATTTCCTTGACAATCACATGACACAAGGATCTTTCCTTTTCTTTTTGTACTGTTTTTTGTTTTGGGGCCCATGCGCGATGCTCAGGAGTTACTCCTCTCTCTGCACTCAGGAATTACTTCTGGTCATGTTCTGGGGACCACATGGGATGCTGGTGATTGAACCATGGCGAGCCACATGCAAGGCAAGCACCCTCCTGACTGACTATCACTCTAAAAAAGACTTGAGGCTATCCACAAGTGCTCCCCAAATCCTTGCTCCTTCCTATGGTGGTGTGGGGCTGATGCTAAGGGCAGAATGACAGAAGGTGGGATATGGGCATGGAAGCATGATTTGTTGCATAAAGCACCAATCCTAGATACTAGCATTAACAGCATATATAGAACATTAGAAACACACACACACACACACACAGATTTGGGAGTTGGTGGCATAGCACAGGGGTGAGGGGTACATGCTTTGCTTGTGTGGGACTCAGTCTGCATCTCTAGTACTAGTACTCTGGCCTCCCCAAGCACCACCAGATATGGTCCTGGAGCCCCTGAGCACCACTGGGGTGGCCCTGCTGGTCTCCAGCATCACAGGCTGCATGTGGCACTGACATTACAGCTCCTGGCATGGAACCATCTGGCCTCCTTTTCAAGATATCATCTAGAGTCGACCCCAGCCCTTCTGAGCATGACTCAGAATATTCCCCAATATATTTGTAACAAAGGACCCTTAAAAGTCCATTTTTAATTATGTATTTAGTCTTTATACAAACTTACCAAACTCTTATAATGATCTAGGTGTTTCTGGAAATTTCCAGGTGTTTCTGGAATGTTCTAGGTGTTTCTAGGTCATCGACCAAGGGCTCATGAAAGGTAGGCCTTTTATGAGAGGTGTATCTTGTGAAAGGCGTCTCTTGTTAGGCTAATGGGGTCCCTTTGGGGCTAGCCCCTGAAGATGGGGGCTGGTTGCCAGGAAACCAGCCGTGTGATCAGAAGATTAAAATGTCCAATCTTATCATCCTAACTCTAGGGCAGGGTGAGGCTAGAGGTCAAGATCATTCCCCAGTGGCTCCTCATGCAGTCAATCATGTAATGAGGAAACCCAGGGAAACCAGAGAAGGGGCTTGAATGCATATATCAGATTTTAGTCTATCTAAAATAATGGTTGAGGGGCCGGGTGGTGGCGCTGGAGGTAAGGTGCCTGCCTTGCCTGCTCTAGCCTTGGATGGACCTCGGTTCGATCCCCCGTGCCCCATATGGTCCCCCAAGCCAGGAGCGACTTCTGAGCGCATAGCCAGGAGTAACCCCTGAGAGTCACTGGGTGTGGCCCAAAAACCAATATATATATATATATATATATATATATATATATATATATATATATATATATATATATATATATATAAAATAAAATAAAATAATGGTTGATATAAATGAATATATCTTGGATGCGAATATGTAGATTTGTTATAACATGATCACTGCAATTATTCTTGCTAGCACACTCTACCATATACATATATATATGGTTTTTGTTTGTTTGTTTTTGGGTCACACCCATCAACGATCATGGGTTTCTCCTGGCTCTATGCTCAGAAATCACTCCTGGCAGGCTCTGGGACCATATGGGATGCCAGGATTCGAACCACGGACCTTCTGCATGCAAGGCAAACACCTTACCTCCGAGCTATCTTTATGCCCCCCTACTTATTTTGGTACCTTTTATTTGTTTGTTTGTTTTGGAGTCACACCCAGTGGGCGCTCAGGGGTTACCTTTGGCTCTGAGCTCAGGAATCACTCCTGGAAGGCTCGGGAACTCTATGGGATGCCGAGGATCTAATCCACGTCAGCTACATGCAAGGCAAACGGCCTTCCTGCTGTGTTATTGCACCAGCTCCCATTTGGTGTTCTGTGATGGTTATTGTTGTTGTTTGTTGTTTTGGAGCCACACCTGGCAACGCTCAGAGCTTGCTCCTGGATCTGTACTCAAGGATCACCCCTGGCAGTGCTCGGGGAACTGTATAGGATGCCCAGGACCAAATGCAGGTCAGCTTCCTCCCCGAAATTCTAGCTTTCTGCTTCCCCGTTATTCCAAACAATGTGTATGGTGGAGATGGCATTCCCATTGGGCCTCAGGGACGACTCCTGACTCAGTGCTCAGGGGCCTTGTGAGCCTGGAGGTGCTTGTCAGGGCCCCCACCTGCAGAACTGAAATGAGCCTGGTCCGAGTCTTCTTCCTGGCCCAAACCTTGAAGTTGTGCCATCTTTGAGGTTTCGGTACTTTCAAACATGCCACCACACCAGGTCCTATCCCTGGATCTTTGCTTCCTCCAGCGCCTCTTCTACAATCTCTCTCTCCTTCAAAGCCTTCGCCCAAGCGCCCATCAAGGCTAATGATGTGCCTCGGGCTGTCACTCACTCTTTCTGGAACAATTTCCCACCCAGACAGAAGAAAACTATTATCCCTTCAGGCAATTTTTCTGTCTGATCTTTTCCCAAAGCAAATGTTGTACAGACGTACAATAAATAAGGAAGGGTGTTTGCCTTGCAAGTGCCAACCTGGGTTCGATCCTCGGCATCCTTGAGCACTGCCAGGAGTAATTTCTGAGCATAGAGTCAGGAGTAACCCCTGTAAATTCCCTGGTTTGGCCCCAAAATGAAGCAAAAAAATAAATAAATAAAAATAAAAAAAGAAGGGGTTGGATCGATAGCATAACTTCAGGGCATTTGACTTGCACTTGACTGACCCAGGACAGACCTGGGTTCGATCTCCATCATCCCGTATGGTCCCCCAACCAGGAGCAATTTCTGAGCATCACTGGGTGTGGCCCAAAAAGCAAAAACAAAACAAAACAAAAAAGTCAATTGGCTTATACCTATGTTGGGGGCAGAGACTTGGTCTTGGAGCACTTCGGAATGCCTGAAGTCTCAGACACCCAGAGAGACTCTGGAGCACTGTACTAAGTATCTTCAGTTTGGTTTTGGAGCCAAGCCAATGTGCTCAGGGGTTATTTCTCCTGCCTCTGCATTCAGGGATCACTCCTGGCAGGTTCAGGGAACCACCTGGGATGCTGGGATGGAGCCTGAAAAAAGCCAGCAGTGCTTCGGCTCCTGCCCCAGCCACCCCTTGCTTCTTTCTCTCCAAGCTGCCCGCCCAGACCCACCTGCCAGGAGTCCTTCGCTGAGGGCTGGTGCCAGTCTGAGCTCCGCCTTCAGCTCCGGCTGCCAGTCCCCCAGGGCCAAACTCAGGGAACGAAGCAGGCAAAGGAAGGAACCCTCCGACCTCCCTCTGCCTCCACCCCAGTGTGCAGGGAGGGGAACCTCGTCTTTCTTGTCTGGGGCTTGTGGATACAGCGGGAGTATTTTTTTTTAAGTGGGAGTATTTTTAGCAAATCGCTCTGACTTAGTGAAAACCCTGAAAGCTCGTGTTGCGGATCCCTGGTTTCGCGCCTCAGATGTTGGCACTATAATTAGATGCTGGCACGGAGCTCGGCTGGGCTGCCCAGCCTGGAGGCACCTTCCAGGAGAGAGGGGGCAGCGGGGAGGGCTGGCTTCACGGATTTGATTCTGATGTTTTCATCTGGGGGGGTCCCGTTTTTTTACTCCCCTTCATAGCCCCCTCCCAGCCCCCCTGCAGTTTTAAGGATCCAGTGTTTTGTGAACAAAAGTGGAAAAGTGAATACAAATTATATTTTTAAAAAAGCGTATTCTTCACACATTTTTTTGGAGCTAATTTTAGCCCCACACGCAAATGGGGGCCTTCTGGAGTTTAGCGACAACCAGGAATTAGCTGCTCTGCAGGCTTCCTGCTGCAGGGTGCTCCCCAGTGCCCAGCTGTGTGTCTCTGCTCACCCCTCCTTCCACACCCCTGCTTTCTTTCCGAGCAGCATTGGAAGCATGATTATGCCCCCAAGGTCCATTCACCCCTTGACAGAACCAAAAGCACCACAGACAGAACGGGGCAGGCTCACCCTCAGAGTTCTGGCACTGTGACTTCCCCCCCCCCGGCCAAATTTTGTCCCCAGGTTCCTGGCCCATGAAAAAGATGAGCACCTACTCACTCTGTGCAGTGTTTGAAGCTGCTGGCTGATCTGTGGTCATTTGTTACGCAGCTGTAGCTGACACATACACAGACTCAACACATCTCTGCAACTCGAGGCTGCTCCCAGGAATTCGTGGTTCGTGGCTACACCCCGTCTAGCTCTTTGGCAAGCTCGGTCATAGTCACCAAAAGGTCTGAGTATGGAGGGCAGGGTAAGACCAGGAGTCCAGGCTTCAGGGGAATTGCAAGGCCCTGAGCCCAGAATTAAGAGGTCACATGATGATTCTGCAAGCCCTTTCCCCCATTTTGTATGGGTGCAGTTAGTTTCATGTGAGAGAGAGGGAGAGAGAGAACAAGAGAGAGAGAGAGAAGGGGCCGGGTGGTGGCGCTGGAGGTAAGAGGCCTGCCTTGCCTGCGCTAGCCTAGGATGAACCGTGATTCGATCCCCCGGTGTCCCATATGGTCCCCCAAACCAGGAGCGACTTCTGAGCACATAGCCAGAGTAACCCCTGAACGTCACTGGGTGTGGCCCAAAAACCAAAGAGGGAGAGAGAGAGAGAGAGAGAGAGAGAGAGAGAGAGAGAGAGAGAGAGAGAGAGAGAGAGAGAGAGATCGATCCAGGGGGCAGATCCAGGAGTCAAAAAAGCTCAACCCTGCTCCAAGAACCATGATTTTGCTTCTCATTTATTTTCCGGTGCTTTTAGGGGCTTCCATCTTTTGTACACCAAAATCTTTGCTCCATCTGGACGTCTCCGAGGTTGATTTTGGTGCAGACAGGTGGGGAGCCAGGATCCTGTCAAGCTCTGTCATGTCGGCCTCTGTCCCCTCACAGCACTGCCCCTCAGGGCATCCATTCTGTGTCCCAGGCTGACGAGCATTGTCAGCAGCGCCAGCCCGGGGCAGGGACACCACCGTCCAGGCAGTGGGCACATCTAGCACCCAGCAGAGGTGGCAGGTATCCCTGAAACCCAGAATAAGGGACCATGAGAGGAGGGAACGCAAAGGGCCTGGGGCAGGAGGCAGCCAGAGCAGAGTCAAGATATTACTACCCTGGCAGGTGCTTTGCAGAGCACCAGGGGCTGAGCTGGGCAGCTGAACTCAAGGGTGGCAGGGGACACGAGGACCCAGGGGTGGTGCTGACCCAAGCTGGAAGGGAGGGACTGTGTCCCCTGACCCTACCTGCTGGGGCTGGAGCAACAGCATAGTGGGGAGGGCACTTGCCTGGTGTGTGGGTAGCCTGGGTTTGATTCCCCAAGCACAGCCAGGAGCGATCCCTGAGCACAGAGCCAGGAGTAGTCCCTGAGCATGCTGGGTGTGGCCCCCCAAAAAACAAAACAAAACAAAACAAAAAAACAAAAGCAAAACAAAACAAAGCAAAAACAAAACAAAAACCCAAAAAAACATTGGGGCCAGCGAGATAGTATAGTGATAGGGCATTTGCCCGGCATGCAGAAAGACAGTGATTCGATTCCCTGTATCCCATATGGTTCCCTGTGTCTGCCAGGAGTGATTTCTGAGCACAGAGCCAGGAGCAACCCCTGAGGGCAACCAGGTGTGACCCAAAACTCAAAAAACAAACAAACAAACAAAAAGCAAAATGGGGTCACTGGAACTAGAGACTCCAAAGCCTTGTCCACATCTGGTGGGTGTGGCCTCTGTTTGGGGGTCTCTGCCCAGCCACAGGGAACAGTCAGGGTTTGGGAGAAGAGTTTGCTCCCATTTCCCAGGGAACCACCCTGCACGTCCCCTGGACCCCCAATTCCTCAAAGGGCTAAATCTCCCCCACACCTGCTTTGTTCTGTGTCAGGGACACAGTGTTGTCAGCCCCCACACACTGTCTCTAGGCACGCCCTCTTTTCACTCAGCAATGACGTCTCCTGTGTAAACCCAGCCTCTAAATTAAGCCCCAGAGAGAGGCTCAGACTTGGAGCCTCCCCTCTGGGTGCCCCCCAGGCTCCATTAGTGCATTTCCATCTGCTGTTGGGGTTGGGTGGGGCGGGCAGCTTGTGGGTGCCAATGGTGACAGTCCAAACCCACCTGCCTGCCAGGCCCACAGACCCTCTGGGTCACCCTGAGATGAAAACATCTTGCAGGTTGTAGTTTAGCTCAGTGATTGGTTCACTCACTCATTCATTCATTCACCCATTCATTCATTCAGCCACTGTGGATGTTGGATTCAAAGAGACTTATGAATTACATTAGGCTTTTTTCCACTGCCACCCTCCATCTTCCAGGCCACCCAAGCTACAGGGTAAGTATAAAAAAGAGACAGTGAGAAGCTCCAGAAAATTCCTCAACTTCCACTTTCCAGATCAGTCAGATGAGCAGGGTTTCTACCTGTGATGTAAGGCCACAGAGACCCCCCAAATCGAGGAGTGGGAGGGCCAGAGGAGGGGAGCCAAAGGGCTCATGGGCCTGAAAGGGAACTAGAAGGAAAGGACTTCTGAGGGTCAGAGAGCTAGCACAACGGTAAGTCGTTCGATCCCCAGCATCCCATATGGTCCCCCAAGGAGTGATTTCTGAGATCAAAGCCAGGAAGGAACCTTTGAGTACTGCCAGGTGTGACCCAAAAAGCCTCCCCCCAAAAATAGGACTCCCCACACCTCCCAAAACTGAGGGCTTGTCCCAGGATAAAGACACGATGTTTGCTTTCTCACTGGAAGGGAACCCTGGAAGTAAACCCCCAGACCAAGCCCTGAGCCCCCAGACCAAGGGCCCCGTTGCCAGAATCCCAAATGCTGTAGTACTTGCAAGGCTGTGAACATGTGGGAAGGAGCTGGCACAATATAGTCCTGGCTGAGCTCAGATAAACTCTGAATTCAAATCAGCTTTACACCAGGCTTGTCATGGAGCTGGGGAGAGATGGGCTTGTAACGAGAAGCCCCGGGTTCAGCCCCCAGAGCTGCCAGGACCAACACGCAAAAAGCCAGCTGAACTGGAACCCCGTTACCCTCTTCAGAATATCGGAGGGTCCCAATGTCTGTCCTAGTTTTTTTCTTTTTCTTGCTTTTTTGAGCCACACCCAGTGATGTTCAGGGCTTCCTCCTGGCTCTGCACTCAGGGATCACACCAGGTGGAGCGTGGAGGACCCTATGGGATGCTTCGGATCAAACCTGGGTGAACTGTGTGCCAAGTAAACGTCCTCGTCCTCCCTTCTGTGCTATCACTCTGGTTTTTTTCTGTTTTTTGTTTGTTTGTTTGTTTTTTGGTGGGAGGAGTCACATCTCATGGAGCTCCGGGATTACTCGCAGCTATGTGCTCAGGGATCACTCCTCATGATGCTCAGGAGAACACCTAGTGCCAGGCTAAGCCTTCAGCATGTGATCTCTTAGTTCAGTTCCTTGACGCATCTCCCCAGCATGAACGTTTCCCATCTTAGGGACAGGACAGATAACACAGCAGTTGGGTGTTTGCCTTGCACACAGCTGATCCAGGATGGACAGTGGTTCAATTTCCGGCATCCCATATGGTCCCCCAAGCCTGCCTGGAGCAATTTCTGAGGGCAGAGCCAGGAGTAACCCCTGAGTGCCACCAGGTGTGATCCAAAAAACAAAACAAAAAAAGAAGGAGGAGGAGGAGATTCATAGTTAGCAGTGTCCAATACAGGAAGAGCTTAAAACAGTCCATATCCTAACTGTTCCCATTTATCCTGCATTTATATTTCATTTAAAAGTGAAACAATTTTTTTTTTGGTTTTTGGGCCACACCCAGTGACGCTCAGGGGTTACTCCTGGCTATGCGCTCAGAAGTCGCCCCTGGCCTGGGGGACCATAAGGGGCACGGGGTGGGGATCGAACCTTGGTCCGTCCAAGGCTAACACGGTAAGGCAGGCACCTTACCTTCAGCGCCACCACCAGGCCCCGAAACAATTATTTTTATTATAGTTAGTATCTACATGTCAGAATAAATCATTCAATACAAAAGTGGCGTCACCTGCAGATAATCTCTTTAAATGTCTTATGTGAAAATTCCACAAAATTTTATTTAATTATAGATGTCCAGAAGCTACAATTTTATTGGGGAGTTAGTTTGACTGAAACTGTAATTTATGATAGGTTATGAATTGTAGCTAAATGTATTTGGAAAATTGATGTTGTATTACCTGCCATTGTGATTGCTTAGTGCTGGCTTGTTTCCAAATTATTGCTTAGATTTTGTGTTAAATAGAGAAAAATGCCTTTCTGAAGAAGTAATGGAGATGAATGGACAACATGTACATGCTCAGTTTATGGGCCTTTACTATAGTTCAATAATTGCAAGCAGATTTTTTTTATTGGTACTATCTTAGCATGTTATTAAAGACTACTACATCCTGTGTAGTAGTTTTATCCTCTTTGCTTTTTACCCAGCCAAGACTGGTTTTTTTTTAATTTAATGGGACCCTAAACTAAGTCCAATTTTAAGATGATGTATATCAGAATATCATTATTTTATTAAAGGCCAAGAAAATTGTTTTCATGCACCTGCATTATTTTTGAGCAGTGTGACTTAAAAAGGGGTTCACAAAATCAGTGGAACCACATAACAACTGAATAACAAATCTTAGGGACGTAACTAATTATACTTTAATGTGTTTTTTATTAGAATCATGGTTTCTAATAATTTCTTACCTCTCTTTACCAAACACATATCCTTCTAAAAAAGTCTAACATTGTCTAAGTGTACTTTGGGTTTGGGTTTCTTGATCACAGAGCGGATGCTTGAGAGTAAAGGTAAAATCAAGTAACCAAAGGGATATTTTAATAAGGAATCTCTTCTATATTACCAACATTTTCTCAAAGGCCTACTTGTCCAGGTACAATTCATGGTTTGTGGTAGAATTCAGAAAAGAATTTAAAATGAATTTTACAAAGTAACTCCTGAATAGTCAAAAATTATTATGTATCCAAGTATTTTTGCTAGGTTTGTTCTTTTAATAGCTGGAATTTATTAGAATGCATTATTTTTATTTTAATCATTGCCTAAAACGCTTCGAGTAGTATTTGATGTAGTGGTGAATTTTCCACAACTGATTAAATGAAATTTTACATTTTCCTTCTCATCCAAAGTTTTGTCTCTAGGTGTGGAAATGCATCAAGTGTCTTTAATTATATATTGTAATAATCTAAACATTTTGTTAATTTGGTATATAATATTTCTACAGATTATTAACTTAAGGTCTTCAAAGTGAAAACATTTTTTTAAAAAAGTCAGTTTTTTTCTTTCATACCTTTCATAATCATAGTTTATGCTTTTGTGTTCAATTATTAAAGTATTTTTTTGTTTTGTTTTGTTTTGGTTTTTGGGCCACACCCGGTGACGCTCAGGGGTTACTCCTGGCTATTTGCTCAGAAGTCACTCCTGGAAGGCACGGGGGACCATATGGGGAACTGGGGGATCAAACCACGGTCCATCCTAGGTTAGCGCAGGCACCTTACCTCCAGCGCCACCATCCAGCCCCAATTATTAAAATTTTAACACTTTATTACAGCAGCCTTACTGTTCTACTGTGAAGCTAATCTAAACAAAACCTGTTCAATTACAGCATATGATGTCATATTCAGAGTGAAAACTCCTCCTAAAGTGCTCATTAACCCTTTTCTTTAAAATTTTTAACTGCTTGTTATTTTACTTAATATTTTAAACTTCAAATTAGGATTGTTTTAAAAATGTTTGTGCTAAATCTAAACCTTAAAGCTTTTATTTTCAGCAAAGTTTCACTCCATATACAGTACTTCTACAGCTGAAAAAGTTTTTCTACAGAAAATTTTTCTTACAAACATGCTGGCTAAATATTTAAAAGCGCAATCTTGTCCGGGTTAATTTTTTAACGTAAGTTTTGGATCAATCCTTTTGTCTGTTCATGTGTGTGCTGTGATGAATGAAAGTGACCACGAGTGTAAACTGTTGTTTAGTGTTGTTTTGTTTTGTCTGTTTATTTGGTGTCTCTACATTTCATAATATATAATTCTCAAATCCTTATCCATTTTTGGGATTTCAATTAATTTTTTCACAACTTTGTCAGTCTGGTCTCCATCAGTTGACAAACTGACATCCTGCAACTAAATCATGTGTCAAAAATTATGTGTTAAGCTGGCTTTGTCCTTCTGAGAGTATGGCAGAAGGTGTAGGGGACTGTAAACCCCAGATTTCTCAATGGCCATCAGGGACAATTTTCCTGGAGAATTTCTGAACTTTACAGTCACCCAGCCTTCCTGCTATGTGTTAATTAAGGCTAGAAAGATATGGATATGTGGCTAGAGAAAAAGAAGCATCTAGCTTTAAAATAAAAACTAAGACGTTTAAGGAAATCATTAAGATTCAAAGTTATTAACAATTGTTAAGTATAAATTTCTTTAAAGTATAAAGTCTAACAAAAGTCAGTAAGTCTTCCTCTAATACTTGGAAATAATTTGTGTAATGTAAATTGTTAGTATCTTCTGCCTGTAAGCCAAGCCATAATACTAAGCAAACTCCTATTTTTGTATGAAAAATCAAACTTGGGAAAAATTCTATTGTTAAAAGAACCTTGCAAGTAATCATTTTGCCTCCTGCCAAGCCGTCCACAGTCCTGTCCTCATCCACCTCGAAAGGGCCTGCCAACCCTGTATCACCCACTGGTCCAGTCCTTCAACCCACCATTCCTGCTGGACATGCTTCTGAGTAACTCTGCCTAAGGAAAATGTTGGATTTGCTACTTTGCCTGCAGCCCTTGAGCATGCCCACTGCTGCCAACGGCTCCAGTCTCCTCCACTGGGGAGCCCAACCACAACAACATGAACTAACTATTGGATAGGTGCTGGGGTATGGACTCTGCCTTCTTGGCCCATACATGAACTTGTACTCAGACATTTCATGTTACCCGGCAAGCTCAATTTCTTGCTCCTGACTTAATTTTTTTTTGCCTGCTCCTCGGGTTTATCTCCACATGTTATTGTTAATATTTTTCTCACACACCGTGATTACTGTATACTGGTTATTCTTATGCCCAAATTAGTCTATCAATGCTCTAACTAACACTGTTGTCAGGGATGTGGAAAAACTCAAACATGGCTTAGATTATTTACAGCAAACTGTAGGCTCTTTAGCCTAGATGGTGCTACAAAACCACCGTGGCCTCGATCTTGCCTTTTTAAGGAGGGGGGAGTGTGTACTGCCTTAAAAGAAGAATATTGCCTTTTTAAAGATAAATTAGGCCTTGTCAGGGACAGCATTAAAAAGGTTGAAGAAAGACTAGCTGAAACTAAAAGAAATTTAGATAAGGATGAAAGCTGGTATAAAAATTGGTTTTCTATTTCTCCCTGGTTATCCACCCTACTACCCACGCTGCTCGGCCCATTCATTGGGTTCATGCTGCTCATTTCTTTTGGTCCATGGGCATTTCTCCGCCTAACTGGCTTTATAAAATCCCAGATTAACGAGGCTACCAAAAAAAATCTGTGGGCATTCACTACCAGCAGCTCCAGTCTCATGAGTCCCCTGTTGCTATACTGCTGAGGGCGAGGAGAGCACTCCTAAAGAACTGGATTTCGAGGAACTGGAACGGCTCGCTAAGTGTAAGAAATCCTTCCTCGCATGGCTGTGGAAATGCCTTTGACGGGATTAGCCTGGTGCCAGTAGTCAGGAGCACACCTCATTCTTTAACTTTGCGCAGGCTCTTAGGGGTAGGGCACTCCAGCCTACATGCACTGATGCAAGAACCTTCTTGCGTGCTCCCCGAGCTGCTACTTTTGGGGTTCTGACACTGGGGGCACACCAGGCAGTCTAAGACAGGGTTTCCACCCATCTTTGAATTAATAAAAAAGGGGGAATTTGTTGGGAACTGTTTGGAATAATTAAAAAGCCCTCTCACTAATCAAAATGGAGTCTCTGAAAGTCTGAACCAAAGTGCTTAAGTGACAAGCTGCATGCAAGTAGATGTGGCCTTTTGCCCTTGGACCCAAAGAAATAGAAATAGCCTAGAGCTAGGGAGTCACTCGGCTCCAAGATGTCCTTGTAAAGACAGGGGTCAAAAGGCCCAAGCTGAGATTAGATTTTGTATTTTGTTGCTAAAAGATAATGTGGATCTCTTGACTAATGATAATCTTATTAACCTTGGAAAATCAAGATGTTCCCGTGGAAAGTTACAGCCATTCCTATTGCGCCTCGCCCCTACTCTCTTTGTTTTGCATTGTCTATAAAAGGTCTATTTTCCCCTTCATTAAATGAACTCCTGTTCGGAACCCTTCGTCTCAAGTCCCTTTATTTCCCAGTCCCTCTTCTATTTCAGGCCAGATTCCTCTTCAAGAACTGTGAATTACTGACGTGGTCCCCAACTTTACCCGCTGGTCGGGATCCCTGGTGAGCCACAGAAGGAGGAGGAGGAGGAGGAGAAGGAGAAGGAGAAGAAGAGGAGGAGGAGGAGAAGGAGGAGGAAGAGGAGGAGGAAGAAGAGGAGGAGG
This sequence comes from Crocidura indochinensis, assembly GCA_004027635.1. NCBI lineage: Eukaryota > Metazoa > Chordata > Mammalia > Eulipotyphla > Soricidae > Crocidura > Crocidura indochinensis. Next base: position 446 of record PVKC010032343.1, on the reverse strand, counting down.
AAGAAGAGGAGGAGGAGGAAGAGGATGAGGAGAAGGAGAAGGAAGAGAAGAAGGAGAAGGAGAAGAAGAAGGAAGAAGAAGAGGAAGAGGAAGAAGAAGAAGAGGAAGAAGAAGAAGAAGGAAGAAGAAGAGGAAGAGGAAGAAGAAGAGGAAGAAGAAGAAGGAAGAAGGAAGAAGGAGGAGGAGGAGGGGCAGTGGCGCTGGAGGTAAGGTGCCTGCCTTGCCTGCGCTAACCTAGGACGGACTGTGGTTCGATCCCCCAGTTCCCCAAATGGTCCCCCGTGCCTGCCAGGAGTGACTTCTGAGCGAATAGCCAGGAGTAACCCCTGAGCGTCACTGGGTGTGGCCCAAAAACCAAAAAAAAGAAGAAGGAGAAGAAGAAGAAGGAGAAGAAGAAGAAGAAGAAGAAGAAGAAGAAGAAGAAGAAGAAGAAGAAGAAGAAGAAG
>PVKC010032342.1:0-14272 GCA_004027635.1 Crocidura indochinensis | reverse complement strand
ATAAATGAAGACATCTCATTACTTTAAATATTTGAATTTTTGGACCAAGAAAATAATATGATTTCATGTCTTCATTTTTATCATTTGTCTTTTAAGAATGTTTTTTAGTCTCTGCATTGTTATTACTAGGAAATAGGAAAAAAAATTAAGTGGGTGTTTCCAACACTCCCTTAGGCATCAAAAATCTCAATTATTCATTTGTAAAGTGCCTAATTTACAGAGCTTAAATGCCCAGGGAATGATTTAAGATAATCTAGTTACAAAATGTTCCCCTAGGTAACTTAATGAGATGATTTGCTGAATTGGTCTATTATTAATAAGCCAATTAAATAATGAAGGGCAGCTACTGAAAGAATGATGGGTACTATTCTTTGAAACAGACCTTCTAAGAAATATTTTAACAAAGTAAGTAGTAAGACTAAATAACACTACTTGTATATATAAATATATATACACTACTATATATGCTCTATATAGTTTATATAGACTATATATACACTACTTGTAGTTATTTTAAAATCATAATAATTACAGGATAATTTTTTAAATGTTTATCTAGGTGAAAAAAAAGAAAAAATGGAATTTGTTTTGATTTTTATATTTGCATAGAGTGCTCCTGCTTTTATTAGGTTTAATAAGCAAGTCATTAAATTAATATTCCAAGTTTTTAGAATGTATAACTAATATAATCTTAAATAAAATTTTAATGAATATACAAATACAGACAACTGAGTTGTCAATACTCAGATTAACCAGACAAAGTAAAGGTGTCATGATTCTTGTGTCATTTTAGATTGTTTCATGTAAGTTAAATACTAGTTCCTATATTTCTTGGGATTATGGTACAAATATCCAGTGCTTGTTAACCTCACCCATATCTTTCAGTGTTCCGTATAGCTCAATTTGCTAATCAAATTATTAGAAATGTGACATGTGAATACAAATAATCTATACACAAATTAATATCTTCTATTAGAATTCTACTCAATTCTACTAGAGCTGAACAAAATCCATACTTTTCCCTTTTCATTGAGTTACCATGATTTATAATAATGTTAATGACGGAATACTTTTAAACCAAAATTCAAATTCTAAGATATGTTTATTGTTATAATTAATTCCATTTTTTGTTTTTGATTTTTTTTTTTTTGGGCCACATTCAGTGACACAGGGCTTACTCTTGGCGGTGTGCTCAGAAATCGTTCCTGGCTTGGGGGACCATATGGGGTGCTGGTAATTGAACCAACATCCGTCTTGTGTCAGTCTTGTGCATGGCAAATGCCTGACCTCTGTGCTATTGCTCCGGCCCCAATTCTAATTGTTTTTGAGCGAAGTCTGGATTCTTTTTTAAAACTTTGGATGCTGAGATCTATTTAGTCTATTTCTAGTGTCATTAGAAATTTTCTGTAGTGAAACAAATAATTTTTTTACTATATGTTTTGGGGTAAAACCCTGCTGTGCTCAGGTCTTACCACTGCCGCTTACTCTATGCTCAGGGATTTCTTTTGGCAGATTTGGGGGGACCTTAGTTAATGCCAGTTATCAAATCATGGTCAACCTGTGCAAGGCAAAAGTCCAACCCACTTAAAGCTCTAGCCCCAAATGATTTAATTTAAAATGTATTATATTCTTTCCACTCGTGACTTATTGAAATCCACATAGTATGAAGTTTTCTCTTTTTATGTTATGATAATTTTATTTATATATAGTTACATGGTTATTTTAATTATACAAAGTAAACTAAAATAATATCATTGACTCATAGATTCAGTCAACAAATCCTCTGTTGTTATTAATCCACTGTTGATATTATTAATGCATGTATGAACATAAATATAATCTCTTTGCTGACATAAAAGATATCAAGAAACTTATGCCTGCCCATTTTTAAAATGATTTATCAGTTAATATATTTGAAAGTTAAACCAATGGCTATAAATAAATTTCCATTTGTACACCTACACATAGTTCCCATGAAACTGAAAGTTTTAAATAATAAAATAATTATCACTATGTCAATTTTACTAATGATTATCTTAATACCTAGTACCTATTTTAAGATTACATTTTTCCTGGTTACTGAGATACAAAGTCTTGTCTACCATAGTTTAAGTAGGTCAATTGAGACAGATATGTTTTCAAGTTCCCAAATATACATTAGATTTTAAAGTACCAGTTTTCTTTAGATCTTCTTAGCAAAAATGATTGATGTAATGTGCCAACACTAAGCTGTAGTCTTATATCTATCATACAATTAGAGAAATAAAGAATAAATCATGCAAATGTTTAAAAATACATGGCTGGTATAATTCATATTATTTTACAGTCTACATAAATTGTTTAGTACATAAAATAATTTCTTTCATTTTCCTGATTTTAATGAGATTCTTAAGCCTATCTTTATACTTCACATAAATGATTTAACCTAACTGAAATAGTCAGAAACATTAATTTTTAACAACAATGGAAATATCTAAGTTTTTTAAATTTATTCTAGCTCTGTTCTAATACATTCTATCTTTCGTCATGAAAAATTGAACAAAAGATGGTGGTTTACCAACTATGGGGAAAATATATAGGTATTCTCTGGTTTACAATATAGAAAGTGAAGCACTGTCTCTTAAATTGTGTTTGGATGGTATTACAGGGGTTAAAGTGCATTGTCATGTGTAGAGAAAAGCCTCATTTGATCCCAACTCCATATGATTTCTGAACAACAATCTGCAGCATTATGAAATAGTGAGGATGCTCAAAATTGCTGAGGTAATACTAGGCACTGCAGACCTTAACAGCATCACATCCTTGGTGCTTCACATTTAAGTACCTTCTTAGTAACAGGTATTTAATTACCAGAGGGGCTCAAGTGTTTCTACCAATCCCTTGAGCAATTTTCTATTACCTGCCACCCTCTTAAGAAAAATAAACATGACTATAAGAGTACGAAAATAGCTCCAAAGATATGATAATCTGACTGGGTTGTACTCCATGCCCCGTTTGATCCATAACTCAGAATAATTCCATACTCTCCTATAGCAATCCAAAAAATTCAATAATTATATGCTGTATCTGCTAAAAATTATCCCTCATATAAAAATAACTGCCTCTTCAATTTTGCTGTCTTATTATTTACAATTCATCCATCCCTAGCCTTACAAATGTAAGATAAATTTAAAGAAGTAACAGACTGAAAATCAAAATGGTGTAAATTTTCGGATTACAAATTTTCTTATAATAGAGGTCATAATTAAATTAAATTAAATTAAATTTTTTAATCAACAGGTACACTTGACTCTACTGTGAAATACAAATAGTGTAAGGTTCTTTAAATCATAAAAATAAAATGGTTGACTAAGAATACTTTGGAAATAGGTGTTATTTTAAAACATATGTAAATATTAAGCAAATACCACTATAAATGTTTAGCCACTGCATATTTTGGATACACTAATATTTAACGTTAAGAAGTGACCTTTTGATATAGAAAATGTGGACCAATTGGACCCATATATGGATGGTTTCAGAATAAAGAGTGTGCAGAAGGAAGGGGTAATTTAAAACATAGGAATACTAAATTCATTTTAGTTATGGAAGAGCAGTAGATAATCTGAGATAATCTTCTAAAAAGATGTCAGTTCAGCTCTACCAATGCAGGTGTTTAGACTAGAATGTCTCATGTTAAGATCTCAGTCTTCATTTCCACTAAGACATCCAAAATAAGTAAGGTTCAATATTCTCATCTCAGGAAAAAAAAAGTAAAGCTGTATCTTTTTGTTTTATTACTTTTAAGTTTTTATATGACTAGAGGAAGAAATGTCTTTTCTGGATAACAAAGGGTGATCATAAAACTCTTACCTTAGGAGTTAAAATTCTACTTTTTGAATGTCTCTCCTATGAAAGTATTAGTAGTTCTCAGAGTAGAAACTGATTCCCAGTAGCTCAATGTTCTGTACTGCTCAGGTTACAATGTTCAGTTTGATCTTTATAAGAAGGCCATTTAATAAATACTCTTGAGTGGCCAGAACAATAGCTCAGAGGGGGCAGTTGCCTTGCATGAGGGCCAAACCGAGAAAAACCGAGATTCAAAGTCAGGCACCCCATATGGTCCCAAAACCTTCCAGGAATGATTTCCGAGGGAGAGTCAAAAGTAACACAATGAAGCAATGGACAGGGTTGGTGGTTAAAGGGGTTTCCAAGACAATGGTGGAAGGAAGTGGAGACACTGGGGAGAGTGTGAAGTTGGAATAATTTATGCATGTGAACCTCTCATGACTAGTACTGTAAGTCAATGTGATTAGAATAAATGAATGCATGATGAATAAAAAAAAAAGTAACACCTGTGTGCCCCCTGGTGTGGCCTCAAAACAAGCAAATGCTCTTGAAAATTTAGAGAGTTAAAGACTGTAGAGGAGAGTATAGCGAAACATCAAAGAAAGTAATGAAGATTAAGGTTATTAATTCAAGGACAAATATTATTCTTTTAGATACTGTATACAATAAAGAACTTAGGTCTCAGAAAGCTAGTGACCATTAGTAACCAATGAGAGAAAATTCAAGTAAAATTATGTCTTCATCTTGATATTTTTCTGTTATCTTCTAGAATTGTCAAAAATAAATTTATTTCTGGGGCCAGAACAACAGCACAGCAGTAGGGTGTTTGCCTTGCACGCGGCTACACAGGACGAACCTGGTTGGATCCTGGGTATCCCGTATGGTCCCCCAAGCCAGAGTGATTTTTGAGTGCATAGTCAGGAATAACCCCTGAGCGTCACCAGATGTGGCTTCCCCCCCAAAATTCCGTTTCTGGGTTACAATTATCAAATATATATAACAATTAAGATGACAAAATAATTACACTAATACAACTAGAACTATTTAGTAGAAAGAACTGTGTATTAATAGTACTCATGAAGGGTGGGCCCAGGAGATAGCATGGAGGTAAGACATTTGCTTTTCATGCAAAACGTCATCGGTTCGAATCCCGGTGCTCCATATGGTCCCCCGTGCCTGCCAGGAGCAATTTCTGAGCATGGAGCCAGGAGTGACCCCTGAGCACTGCCGGGTGAGACCCGAAAACCAAAAAAAAAAAAAAAATAGTACTCATGAAGCATAGTTTTAACTCTTCTTAATAGTGCTAAAATAACTATCTTGTATTGTTAAAATACATACAGACACAAGTCCCTCAAAATTCAAATTATATACCTTTATACTTTTTGTTCATTTTCTTCTCACTATGAATATGAACTTGAACATATTTCCTTAAGAAAACAAAATTGGTACAAGGGTGGCGATAGGGTCTTTGCCTTGCACATGACCCAAGGTTAATCAGCATAAACATATTTGGTCCCTAGAGCCTGCCAGGAGTAATTTCTGAGTGTAGAGTTAGGAGTAACCCCTGGATCTTACAGATGTGATCTAAAAATCAACTAAAAAAAAAAAGGAAAGAAAAAAATCATCTACATGAGGACATAAGTCAACATGATAAAGAAGAAAACACAAGAAAGTAAATACATTTCATGCCTGAATTTTAACATTGTAAAGAATAGTTCAATTCTTAAAATATTCATGTTGATTAATGACGACCAGTAATAGATATAATTAGATATAATAAAATTATTTAGTAAAAGTTACTGAAATAAATGAGTAATTTATTTATTCATCTATTCATTCACTTATGTATTAATCATTCATATGGTATTGATCAAAATAACATCTAGTTTTCCTTGCTAATTATTTAGAAAGGACAAAAAATAGTTTAGGCAAGTATTGCAAATTTAAAGAATACATTGGACATTTTAATGTAACACTGTATTTCTGAGCTTACCTCATGATTTCATAGTGTTACCATCTATCTACACATTGTATTATTAAATTCAACTGAATACAATGGTAGGCTACATTATAAATAAAATGGTCCATTTTCTTAGTTTAATTTATTAACCTTATTCAGGGCTATTATCATTAGAAAAACTCTACCACTTTAAACATTTTCCAGTTGGCCACATAAAAAGAGCCAAAGGTTTAATGTAGGAAGTCTGGTGTAACAGCTTCACAGGCAAACATGAAATCATCCCAGTTATTTTTGGGCAGAGACACGACACTTCTATAGTAGATAATACAAAGTATCGAACAGCTGAATACTACTCATAATAATAATATCTGCAGCAAAGTAGGGTACTACAATTGATACTCTTCAACTGAAAAATTTGAACTGCCTAAGATTAACTATGGATTAACATTTCAATGATCTTAAATTACAAAGATTGAATTTAAACCTGAAATAAAATACTGCTATGTTTTCAAAAGAAAATTTTCTTTTTACCAACTGCAAAATTGAGAGACATGAATAAAAAAACATTACTCTTATACACTAGCAAATTACACATGTGTGAGAAAAATGGTAATAAACATTTATTTATGTACTCTTATGAAACAGTGATTTAATCACTATGTGCTAAGAAAAATAAACTAAAATTATTAATAAAGGTGTTGAATATTAAAATCAATGATTGTCATAGGAGCTATAATAAAAGATATTAAAGGCACCCTAACAAAATTTAAATTAAAATGGCTTCACTTTTTTATGTCCACAGTTGCAGAAGACTCAAGGACACTTAACATGTTGTCAGGAGTAATTACTTTCAGTTTTAGTTTTTGAGCATTATTCTCAGCTAGGGTGAAGGGTATCTGACTACTTTCTGCAGCACTCTGAATACATAGGACTTATTTCAGCAAGCACATATTAGAAGACACAAGGGAGCTCTTAAAAAATGTCCCATAAGAGTTAGTGCTAATTAAACTTGAATAAACTATTTCCACTTCATCATGTAGGCCTCAGTGTAGCCATTCTTTGAAAAAACTTAATTCAAGTAATTTAACTGAGGTGTCATAAGCTAATAATTATACCAAACATAATTAGAATTGAGAAAATGCCTTATCCCAAAACACTTGTGTCAAGAGTAGTAGATGATATTCTACTAAATTTGTCAGAAAACATAGGGTAAATGGTATCTCATTTCTGAAATGTTCACTTTGATATCATAGATGAAAACACTGGACAAAAACTTTTGTCCCCCCCTAAATGATAGTTTTTCTAGGAAGACATTAGTAGTTGTGTTAAGGTCCATTTGGTTTGCATATTATCCCCAGAGCACTGTCCAGAGTGATCCCCAAGAATAATATCAAGAATATCATGATCATAACCAAAGAAAACAAAAAATAGCCACAAAATACAAATCATGCATGTTTTACAATTCCTAATGATCCATCTGAGCAATGAAAAATTTGCTCCTAAAATACCCTGCATGTTATGATGGTAGGCACATGATTTTCATATGCTCAGCAAGTATATAAATACAATATAATTCAATGCAATTTAAAAACATTGTGTAAAAATGATTAAAATAAACAAGCACTTACACTTCTATATTTCACGATGTATTCCAAAATAGGTGCTCCTCCGTCATCCTGCTTAGTGATACTGATTTTAAAGCTCTTCCCACTGCTGGGCTGCCCATGTATTGAGGGAGGACTTGGCTCACCTATAAATATGTAATACAACACTCTTGATATTGGCACAAATCTCAAAATCCTAAAAAAATGCTATTTAATATAATGGGTATCATCAAAATATATGATGCTATCCTGACTTGTTATTGATTTCTTTTTTTAAATATACAACTTCTAAATACAGCTTCTTTCTCTTCTACTTTGTACGAAAAAGAACACTTATTAACCTAGAAATATGATGACAAAATAATGAAATCTAGAGCCAAATATATGCTCATATTGGTGCAGCAATATTCTGAGAATAGAATTGTCATACAGTATAAATTATTTGTCTCAATATAAAAATGTCATTGCGGGCTGGGAGTGATAGCACAGCGGGGTTGGCCTTGCAAGCAGCCGATGCAGGACCAAAGGTGGTTGGTTCGAATCCCGGTGTCCCATATGGTACCCCATGCCTTCCAGGAGCTATTTCTGAGCAGACAGCCAGGAGTAACCCCCTGAGCACCGCTGGATGTGGCCCAAAAACCAAAAAAAAAAAAAAAGTCATTGCATTGGCATGTATTTTTTGTAAATGCATTATTAACATTTATTAGCATAAAGCACCATAACATCAGAATATGTAAAATATATATTGATCAAAAAATACTGGCATATCAATTATTATGAAGTTGAGATTCAACATCCTTTGTTTTTTTAAAATGAGAGAGATATTTACATATAAATACATATATATGTATATATACATATATATGTATATGCATAAGGATATTTTGTAGTACTGGAACTACCAAGCTGCTTCTATTCATATTTTTCCTTTTCACTTTCAAAACATTCTTTCATTCAATACTATTTTTAACATTTTGAAGATTTATGTCAAAATGCTTCTATATTTTGAATATTACCAGGGGCTGATTCAAGTTTAAGAGTTTTCTATATGACGGATGCCATCATTGATTTAAAACTGGGTATGAGAGTCCCTGCAGTGTGTCACTTGAGTAAATTCTTGGATATTCATTAGCCTCCTCTTCCTCTTTTTCCTTCAATTCTTAAAATATTGAATATGACAATACTTTTCTATACCAGGGAAATCAAGAGTTTGCAATATTCTAAAAATCTGCAATATTTGATCTATTAAGATAAATTTTAAGATAAACTAATTCAACTGTAATAAAGATGGCATAATTCTATAGCTTGAAACCTTGTTTATTTTACTCAGTAAATTGTATTAATTTAAATTATAATCATAATAAAGATGATGTATTTGAAGAATGGCAGGTTATCAAGGAAATATAGCAGATGGATATAATGGCAATAGATAAGTCTAAAATAGCTTCTCAGGGTTCAACTATATTGTAATACCTAAACAGGGTTATTATTTTATTAAAATTAATTGAATTTACACTCAGATGGTATGATATAGTCTTTATGAAACATATAATTTTTTTTTTTTGGTTTTTGGGCCACACCCAGTGATGCTCAGGGGTTACTCCTGGCTATTCGCTCAGAAGTTGCTCCTGGCAGGCACGGGGGACCATATGGGAACCGGGGGATCGAACCGTGGTCCGTCCAAGGCTAGCGCGGTAAGGCAGGCACCTTACCTGCAGCGCCACCGCCCGGCCCCTGAAACATATAATTTTTAAATAAACGAATTAAAACTCATTATTAGTCACTCTAATAATCTCTAGAAGACTGGAATAAGGGGCCAGAACAATAGTGCAGAGTTAGGGCTTTTGCCTTGCACGCAGCTGACTCAGGACAGACCTGGGTTCAATTCTGGACATCCCATATGATCCCCCAAGCCAGGAAAGATATCTGAGTGTAGCCAGGAGTAATCCCTGAGTGTCAACAGGTGTGGCCCCAAAACAAAACAAAAAAAAATGAATGGAATAAAATCAATGGGAATATATATATTATAATAAAATGGTGTTTATATAGCTCAGATAGCAATTAAGATAGTTTTTATTAAAATATTTAACAGATATTTAAAATATTCATATATATGGGACTGGAGAGATAGCATGGAGGTAAAGCGTTCTCCTTTCATGCAGAAGGACGGTGGTTCGAATCCTGGCATCCCATATGGTCCCCCGTGCCTGCCAGGAGCGATTTCTGAGCATAGAGCCAGGAGTAACCCCTGAGCACTGCCGGGTGTGACTCAAAAACCAAAAAAAAAAATATTTTCATGCATATATCTAACATTTTATCATGTAAAACTTTGTCATTCCAATTTTTTTTCATTCAAAGGTATGTTTATAGGATGAGAATGATAGTACCGTAGGAGGGATACTTGTCACACCAGAAGTTCTCAAGTTTACTCCTGGCTCTGCAATTAAGTATCACTCTTGGCAGGCTCAAGAGATCATATTTCAAGCTAGGAATTGGACCTGGAATGGCCACATGGAAGGAAAACACTACATGCTGTACTAGCATTCAGACCCGTATATTACATACTCTTACATATCCCAATGGCATTACTGTCAAAGTGCTTACTCTCTAGAGAGAAGCCTGCAAGTTCATCATGTTATGCTGAGATCAGTTATTTATTAGTTGAAAAGGGGTTTAGTAGCTGAAATACCTAGAAGGCCGTTGAATGAATCCATAGAGGAAAAAAGAAAGTGTACATACATTATTAAGAGAGAAGCATGAGAGGTGAACCTAGTCTTACTGAATAAATCATGCTCTGAATGGGTAAGATGTACATTAATTTTGCAAATAATAAAAATAGGAAAAATAGGGACTGGAGAGATATCATAGCAGTAGGACGTTTGCCTTTCAAGCGGTCCACCAAGGACCGATGTTGATTCAAATCTGAGCATCCCATATGCCCTGCCAGGAGCGATTTCTGAGCACAGAGCCAGGAGTAATACCTGAGCACTGCCCAAAACCAAAAAGTAAATAAATAAATAAATAAAGATGGAATCATAAACCTATGTGTGATAAATGAATAAAATTTTCTTCACCTACTATACTATACATAATGTGGTAAGTCAGAGAGAAGTGAGAAAACTAACAGGCAAAGAGATGTACATATAGATTGGACCAGTTTAAAAGTTAAGTGTTGAAATTTATACAAGTGTTCAATATGTTTTTACATTTGTGTAAAATTGATCTAAAATAACCTTTTCGTTTTCGTTGTTTGTCTATTTATTTATTTATTATTTATTTATTTTGCCCGGCCTGATGACACTCAGGGGTTACTCCTGGCTATATGCTCAGAAATCGCTCCTGGCTTGAGGGACCATATAGGACACCTGGGGCTCAAACGGCTGTAAGTACAAGGATAGCGGGTGCAAGGCAGACATGTCTTACCGCTTGCACCACTGCTCTGGCCCCTACCTAGGTTAACTTTATCGAGAATTAAGACTCAGGATATTCATGTTGAGAAAAAATGGCAAGGGACTGAAAAGGATATTAGCAACAGAAATAGATAAAAAGGGGGGAAATTTAACAGAATATGAGAATCAATTCAAAAGCAGTAAGAAATGAAATAGTAAGAAATAATACAAATTAGGATAGGATGATTTAATGTGACTTTTTTTTTAATATGCTTAGCCATTTCACATCAAAATACCCTAATGTGACTTTTTTGTTTTAGAAGTAGTACAAAATAAATTTGTGCAGTTTTTTTAAGATCATAATTTCATGCACTAAAATTATCTAATATTACTTGATTATTTAATATCAAGGACATATAAATAACTAAAATTTAACTTCACGTAAACATTTTCACTTTAAAGTACTTCAAAAGTACAGTAAGAGGAATAAAATTATAAATATTGACCTTCTTTGAAATAGATTTTTCTCTCACATGGAATTTAAGGATAGAGGCAACAGTAATTCCTCTTTAAGAGTAATAAACTGTATATGCTATCAAGATAGGTTTCTATTTTTACATAATATAGTTCATGATGTATACAATATATACTTATATGTACTATTTGATATACACTCAAGAAAAAGCAGTGCAATGAAATTCATAAATTTCAATAAATTTGAATACCTTCCTGATCAAGATACTTCTTGAAAGCAATTGTAATTTATATATAGCTAGGTAGTAAAAAAAGCACTTAACAAAGGCACAGTTCATTTTCTAAAAGTGTTGAAATTATCTTCCTTCATTTAAAATCCCATTAAAATTTGCTATTAAAGAGATGGACAACAAAGTGCAAAACAACATTGATTACTTACGAACTGGTAATGTTTGGAAAATTTCCATTTTACTGTAGTCTCCTTGGCCTTTTCCATTTACAGCGGCAACCCTGATTTCATAAGTTGTATTTGGTTCCAAGTTGCTCAAAATAACCATTGCTAGGGGAAGAAAGTACCTGTGATTAATGCACTTCATTAAATAAAATGGATGCCATATTACAATCCTAAGAGAAAAATTTACTTATAAATAACCCTTACCTGTATTTTAGTATATGTAATTCTTATAAAAACTTAAGCAGAAACTTTATGGTTACTTATGTAATGTAACTCAAAATAGAAAGTCAGCTATTTTTCCTGTTTATAGTATTTGAGAACTAATTAATAATAAAATATATTTAATACATGTGTACAAAATAATTTGTTTACTTTAATTTATATATAAACTATAGCTGATGAAAATACAGAGAATTCTGACCTTTATAACTCTGGTCTTCATTCAGGAATGTAAAAAATTGTCACAGAGTTAAATTATGTAAAGTGAATTATTCATCCATTAATCTCAAATAAAATTATTTTTAATATTTATTTAAAGATTTTAAACCTTTGCATTTTCTGACTTCTTTTATTCCCAATTATTTTGTCTATCTGACCAATATTTACATGACATAAAGAAAAAGAAAAAAGTCTTAAAATTATTGTATATAAAGGTTTTCAGAAGCATTTTCTGAGCCTGTCAACTTTTTTAATCTGCCATGTAATGTTGAACTCAAGTTATGTTTCAATATAACACGTGTTCATTATTCCTCTAGTGAATTGAACAAATTCTATGGCTGTCTCTATTTTTACTTCTTTTAGGAAACAACACAAACAATATTGATATTAATATTCTATTAATATTAATAGAAGTAGAACATATTTTATTACATAATAACTCAAAATTCAATACTCGCTATATAAAAGAGGAATATATATACTAAGTATTGAATAACCAGGGTCACATATGTATTTTGTGCGAGACATGATTCAAAATACTTTAGATTAAATAAAACTCCAATGTAATTTACTGACAGATTTTGAAGATGCTTATCGTATACATTCATTAGATAACATTTCTATTATTAACCGTAGAAATATATTTGTTGTGTTTTTAATTCCACTTCATTTTCTTTCCTTTAACAATATGCATAATGTAAAAAAACAATATGCATTAATGTGACATAGCTTAGTTTTTAACAATATGATTTTATTTTCATTTCATTATCATTTAGAAACAAAAGAAAAATTTTGCTGGATAATCTGCAGTTTTTAATCTAAAATGCAAAATTTACAGCATGAACATCATAGATATATAATATAAAACTATATAAATATTCTTGCACAAAAATTGAAGTTTTATACAAATTATTTTTTAATTCTTCAATACATTTGTAAATGTATATTTCTTAGATTCTTCTTATGTAAGGAACACAGGGTTATAAGAAAGGCTCCTGAGGAAACTAGACTTACTTTGCCTGTAATAGGACACATTTTGCAATTATACTTATTTAAGTTTATGTATCTGAGCTCAAAAACACCACTTATGGAGATACAACCATGTTGTAGGGCTCAGTCATTCTATTTGAAAATATGAACTTATTAAATTTTATATAAAGCAAAATACATACAGAAGAGGGGAAAAGAAGGTAAATAAAAAGCACTCCATCTATAAAGCAATGCCAACCAGGCTTTAATTATCTATGCAAATGAGAATATTAAGTGCAGGTAATAAAATAATGTAAAATATGGATACTCCAAAGTTATTCATCTTTGATTGTATCTAACCAAAAACCAGTTTGGGTTTACTGGCAAAGTAAGAGTGATATTCATTTACAAATATTTATATTTACACAAAAATATAGAATATGTGACAAAAAATGTAATACAAATAGATAACTTTAATATATCAGAGAGCCATGGTATATTATTACATGTCTCTCGATACCTCTATTATGTAGAGAAATATTTACAATAGTTTCAAATTCAGACAGTTAATTTTAACTTGTCTGTGCTGGTAAGAGTACAAATTAACATCTAAATTCAAATGTTTCTCTTTTTACAATTAAACAACAGAATTTAAGCATGCAATTTCATCTTATTTCCTAATATATTTTGATTGTGATTTCACCGTTTTTCATTACATGACTGCATGTGGAACTCTGGAAGCCTAAGGGAATTCTTTGCAAAATAATGTAAGTGAAATATTAAAAGAAAAAGATACAAAAAAGTAAAAAAAAAATCATGATCCCAGAAGTACTATATGTTGGATTATCACATGAATATACTCTTATATCCTGTTTATTTCACAGCAACTAAAGTATTTTGACACCTTCCCACTTTTATGTTTTCCTAATGTCTTATTTTTAATGACTGCTTAAGTGTCCATCAATAGAATGCTTTGTGAATTGGCACAGGTAGAATCACAAGGGAAGGTGAATTAGCACATATACTCCCTTTTCCCATGTGTCCATACAAAATAGCCATTTGTGCTGTTTTCCCAGACACACAGTGCCAGAGCCCTGTGGCCATATCTACCCTCTTGAGATGTGGATTTTCCACTTTCATGCTGGAATGTGTATTG
>PVKC010032341.1:0-14258 GCA_004027635.1 Crocidura indochinensis | reverse complement strand
ATTGAGTTTGAGACCCTTGAATTCACCAGGAGTGGGAAATTTCCCAGTGCACAGGCTTGGCTAGATATCTCAGAAACTTTGAGGGCCTAGGAGATAGCATGGAGGTAAGGCGTTTGCCTTTCATGCAAAAGGTCATAGGTTCGAATCCTGGTGCCCCATATGGTCCCCCGTGCCTCCTGCCAGGAGCAATTTCTGAGCATGGAGCCAGGAGTAACCCCTGAGCACTGCCGGGTGTGACCCAAAAACCAAAAAAAAAAAAAAAAAAAAAAAGAAGTAGCTGATTAATATTTCTCTTTCCCTTTTGTAACAATTTCATAAAACACTTGAACTCTATAACTAGGAACTTACAACATATAGTATATAGGGAATGAATTTTAAGGAGCTATTTAAAAACATACCTTGATTTGAATATTCTTTTTTTGTGTGTGTGGCTTTTGGGTCACACCCGGCAGTGCTCAGGGGTTACTTCTGGCTCCATGCTCAGAAATTGCTCCTGGCAGGCACGGGGGACCATATGGAACGCTGGGATTCGAATGGATGACCTTCTGCATGAAAGGCAAATGCCTTACCTTCCATGCTATCTCTCTGACCTGATTTGAATATTCTTATCAAATGGTCTTAGAAGTCTCTTTATTCCACATATATAGTTATATCTACTGAGTGGATTTTAGCATTAATCAACCCAATTAAAAATCTCCAGTTGTTGTTTGTAGTTCCTATCTAATTTCTTTGGACTAAATTTTGCAAGCTTTTGGTTTGATTTCTCATTATTACAGAATGGTGTTTAGGCCAAGGTGCATGGGTGTCCCCTTAAATGCTCCATCAGGAAAAGCCTGTTTCCACGGCCTCATTGATGGTGGTGTGCAGGCCTGCAGTTATCTTACGATTTCCTCAGACAAAAGTGCTGTGCTTGGATTGCTTCTTGCTTCCCTGCCTATTGCTCCCCTGACCCTCTGCCCTGAGCCAGACCCACATTTATTTGAATTGACCCTGCATGTGTCCTATATGTAGACTGCTGTGAACTGTTGAATTTTTCTAGGGAACTTCTCCCTTCTCCAAGTATGTTAGTTCCAGACAGACCCTCCCTACCCAATAGGCCAGTGAGCCCCTCCATCTCTTATTCAAACTGCATTTTATTCTGCTTTCCTAAGGGAAGACTCAGATGCCATTAACTTATTTTGGCAATTTAGGTAGAATAAGAGCTTTCAATGCAGTAGAAAAACATTTTAAAACTCTTTTAAATCCACAGCACATTCCAATGTATATATTTCTTGATCCAGAAATAATTAGAAATGCTTATGTGGATATGTGCTTTAAAATTTTAAAAAAAGCTGCCTTCTGGGTGAATCATGTCATTGTGGGCTACTCTATAGAAATTCCATGCATGGGATAGAATCTAGGGATATTGGTGGAAGGAGGTTAACACTGGTAGAGGGATTAGTACTGAAAAATTGTATGTCTAAAACCCAAATATGTATAACTTTTAAAATCACAATGATTTAAATTAAAAAAATTTTTTAATTCCAAAAGGTTTGTGAAATGCTTGTTCCCACCCTCTCCTTCTGCTGAGATGAAAATTTTTCATGGTAAACAAGAAAAAGTATGAAACTATGGAACATAATTCCCAGTTAAAGAACTTATTATATTACATGGAAATCCAAAATCATGACTATATTGCATTCCCAGAAAAATGCCAATATTTTTCAATAGCATTACAATGATTAAAAGCAACAGCAGAAAAGAAATAAGCATGATCAATTTAGGTTAATAATGACAAATGTAGAAAGACTGTGATTGGTGAAAATGCAGTGACACACTTCTTTTCCCCTTTCCCAGTCTTTGCACTTTGGCTTTTATACTTACTTCTGACAGATCCAGAGCTAAACTATCTCCAACCAAATCAATGGAGCTACTAAAGTGTAAAATGCTGGTCATTATAGTGATGATCTTTGTTCTGCCACTGTTGACATCTAAATTTACTGATATTGATATAATAAGCCATTTTGTGTTTTTATTTGTATAAACCAAATGTGTGGCTTGACTTATTGATTTTGTAATCAAGATATAGTTGACTGAAGTGTTTATAAAATAAACCTGTGAACGCAAGTCTTTTACTCCTTCATTAATTCAACCTTTTATGTTGTAACCTCTTGCTGAGGTCTACACAAGGTCTTGTTTGGGGTTAGTGGTAGGTATCCAAGTGGCATATTAGCTATTTAGGCAATTTATTCCTAAATTAGAAGACTACATGGTCAAGAAGAGAAAATAAAAAAGTGGAATAAGACATGATGAT
This sequence comes from Crocidura indochinensis, assembly GCA_004027635.1. NCBI lineage: Eukaryota > Metazoa > Chordata > Mammalia > Eulipotyphla > Soricidae > Crocidura > Crocidura indochinensis. The sequence continues at coordinate 11,965 of PVKC010032341.1, read as the reverse complement.
AGTGTATTGAAACAAAAGGAGATACATATTAGAAAATGAAGAGATAAAAGGTACTGAAGAATAATAAGATAAAAACTTAACCATTAGGTCAAGTCTAAGTATAGAGCCTAAACACACTTCATCTTATATTACTTAACCAACAAATCATTGCTTGGGGTTGGTGTCATCCTAATTTTGGATATTAGATTCTGATTCTGTGAGACTGAATGATTGTTTTGTTTGGCTCTGGATTTTGAGCCATACCTGGTAGTGCTCAAGGTTTACTCCTGACTGTTCTCAGGGATTACTTCTGGAAGGGCTCTGGGGAACATATGTAGTGTTGGGTATCAAATGTAGTGTCAGCCACATGCAAAGCAAGAGCCTTATAGGGGTTGAGTCATTGTTCCAAGTGAAGTGCTTAAACAAGTATTAGCAGTAAGACTACATATCAATTTGGTTGGCCTATTACTTAGTTCAAGTCTTTGAAGATGAAGTAGTTTTATGTGAAAAAAACATAATTTTATATCTTTTTGTTGTTGTTGTTTGCTTGTCTTTGTCCACACCTGGCAGCATTCAAAGTCAAGAGCCTCTGTGCTTAGAAATTACTCCTGGCAAGCTCAGGGGACCATATGAGAAGGTGACGATAGAACCCAGGTTGGTCACATGCAAGGCAAATGACCTACTCTCTGTGCTAGACTTTCATTTGCTCCTTTTTTGGTAAAAGGTTACAAGCCATAATCTATGGTCCAGAGACTACCCCAGGAAATATTTGATTAGTTGGACTTGTGACATGAGAGAATGTTTTGTTCCAGCATTCTTTGGTACCAGGATTATCACAGTTATCCCTTGAATGCTTAATGGCCATGTGGTACTGGGGATCCAACCCAGGTAAGGCACATGCATGCGCCCTAACTCCTGTACTACCTCCCTGGCCCCCCAGACTTGATTTGTGGGTAATAAGTATCTTCTTCTAGGAAAGAAGAAGACATTTGCTGTGTGATAGAGACAGAGGATGAAGGATGTCAAGACACAAGAGAAGTGTTGGTGTGTTTTAGAGTTGCTCCCAACTCACACTTCGTTTTACAACTTCTTGTCCCTAGGGACAAGAAGTTGTAAAACGAAGTGTGAGTTGGGAGCAACTGGAGATAGATTGTACCTAGTGTGAGGTTAGTGTGTTTTCCCAGTCTTCTGATAACACACTGTGTGTGAAAAGGCCTGGTGGCACTTCCTTATTGAAACACACCTGCCCATATTCTGCCACTAAACATTTGACCTACACTATTCAGCATCAACACAGTGGCTTCTCTTGATTTGTATTTATTATCTATTTATTTATTTATATCTATGTTGGTTTGAGGGCCATACCTGGTTTTGTGCTCAGGGATCACTCCTGGTGGTGCTTGGGGATCATATGGGATGCTGGAAATGGAACCTTAATCAGTCGCATGCCAAGCAAGTATCTTATCTGTTGCACTATCTCTCTGGATTCAAACGACAAATATTTATGTTTCTAATTTAAAATCTCTCTTGTGTTACTCAGGACAACACAGATGAAATGGGTAGAGTCATTATTGTCTCTCCATGTATGAAGATGAAACTTGCCTTTTTCTATGATCCATGCTCTTCTTTTTTTTTTTTTTTTACTGCCCTGCTGTTCTGGAAGATGTGTTCTGTTTCAGTTCTGATTTGGGGCTACATCTGGAGATGCTCAGGGCTCACACCTGGCTCCCTGTCCAGGAATCACTCCTTGTGAGGCTCAGGAACTCCATATGTGATTAATCAAATCCAGATTGGCAGCAGACAAGGTAAGCACCTGCTTATCATTGTGCCATATTTTCAGTCCTGTGAGATAGTCTTTATCATTCTCTGCAGGGACAATCCCGAGCCTAGTTAATGGGCCCTGTGAACTCATCTTCCCTGAGATTTCTTCCCCTTGGGATTCTTTTAAGCACTGTCCTTTCCTTTGGCCCTTTTCATCAAGGTGAATGCATGATCAGTTTCAGCTTCTAGGCATTAAGGAAAAAATGACTTTCCTAAATCTGTTGTTTCTAGTTTAAAATCTCTCTATCTGTTAATGGACACCAGAATAGCAGTTAAGAGCATCTGATTTATTAACTGTGATTATGGGTACATTACTTAACCTTTAAAGGTTTCACTTTTATCACTATAAAGTAAGTATAATTCTTGTATGATAGATTTTTAATGATCCGATGCCTTAATTACTATTGAGCACTTGGCATAGAGCCTGTCTCATGATCAGAACTCAAAAGACTCAACCACATAATAATAGTTATTATTATACTAATTCTCAGTTAAGCTCCTTTGAATTGTAACCCATACAGGCTAGCTCTTATTTTTAATCCATTATTTACTCTTTAATTTAATCAACCTCACCTAAAAGCTACACTAAAACTTAGCAAGTCTTTTTGCTAAGTCTACCAGTAATTTTCATAATAATATGTCAATTTCATATTGTACATTTGAACTTTTTGATAGCATTGAGCCAGTGATTATAGCTATGTTGGTAAAAATTCCTCTGCCTTGGTTTCTATGGTGGTTATTTAAAATCTTGACTTTGTGGAGCTGGAACAATAGTACAGTGGCTAAGGCGATTGTCTAGCATGCAACTAATCTTGGTTACTTTCCTGGTATACCATCTGGTTTCTTGAGCACTGCCAGGAATGGATCCTTAGTGAAAAGCCAGGAGAAAATCCTGAGCATTGCAGGGTGTGACCCTAAACTCTAAGTAAATAAAAATAAATAAATAATTTTGTCTTCAATAATTTTATAATTCTCTTTTTGAATTCTCCCTTATTTGCTTTTTCACCAAGAGTTCTAATGAATTCCCTATAGATCTTTTGGAAATGCGTGTGTGTGTGTGTGTGTGTGTGTGTGTGTGTGTGTGTGTGTGTGCGCGCGCGCGCGCAGGAGATGTTGTTTCAGGGTCCTGGAAGCCACTTGAGATGCTGCCCACTGGACCAGCTGCTTAGTGCCCTTCCCTTCCTACGCACCTACATCCAAACTCTCATCTATAACCTTACACAACTTCTGCTACCACCACAGTGTTGTTCTCTCAGTTCTCCAGGCTACTCTTTAAGTGATCCTTTACTAAAGAGTTTCAATTATAGAGAACAAAAGCTAAAAGAACTAAACCAAAGCCTTTAATACTTTGCACCAGTTGCCCCTTACCTTGACATCCTTACCATCTCTTCTCTCTCCTCATTTTCACTCTCCTTTCGTTTTTGTGTGGTAGAAGAGCTTGGCCCCTCAGATCGCATTTCACTCTCCCCTGATAGGTTTCTGGTTTCACTATGTTCTATGCTAGAGAACCTCTAGTGTTCTCAAAATTGCAATATAACCTTGCCCTCTCTCTTCTGCACTCAAATAGCACCTTGGATATAACAGCCACTTATCAATTCTTTCCAATTGAAATATCTTCCCTGTATTCACTAGGCCTATATAATTCCAAGGTGGGCGTATCTGGCAGCGTTTGGGGCAGGTGGTATCCACACTTGAACCCAGGGCTTCCCATTTGTTTCATCCTGTGTTCTTGACCATTTAACTAAAACATTCAGAGAAAATGCATTATTCTTAGCACTATAGAAATTAGCTTGCAACCTTACATCTTATAGCCACTCAATTTATCTGCAAGAGTCTGAATTAAAAATGTTTTCCCTATTACATCATTACACATGTAATAAATGCTTCTTCCTTTGGAAATGTTTCTATTTAATATGTAGACTAACTCATTCTTAAGAGTATTCTATTCTTTTATGAATAATAAATTAGAATCCACCACACTGTTTCAATTATTTGAACCTCAGCTCCATCTTTTAAATAAGAGGATAAATTAATTATTTTTTACTTACTCTTGAAGTCCTAAACTTTTTCTTTACTGCACTTGATTGTTGGATGAGCATCTAGTTGAGTAATTCTAAATACTATAAAGGTGCATAAAATAACAGGAACATATTCTTTTGGACATTTTATGATATGTTCTCATTTATTTTGTTTGCTTTCTGCCCATTTACTGATGCATGTGTGCCTTTTTCCAATCTAATAAGATGGCACCTATATGTAATAGTGCCATCGTAAATTGTTTGATCTATTGTAGACTATAAACTAAACATACTACCAAAGAAACAAGGGTCTTTCATTGGTATTATCGTCTTCAAGATGACAGGTGATCTCTGGAGACCAGAGAATTCTTAGTTGTATGAATTTGTGACTAATAGGTGGTTTGATGTGACAAGAGGTGGCTGCCTTGGGAAATTGAACTCTTTGTGCTCGATACTCTGTGTCTCATTCTTTGTAGGTTATTGTTGGAGGCCTGTGGGACTTCTTTTACAGTTTGTATTCACAGACAATATGAGATCAGCAAGAACTCTCGAGTTCGACTGCAGTTATTGATCTGCTGCCATCCCATTCTGAAGCTAATTTGCTTGTTAGCCAATATTTTAGAAGCGATTTACACTTTTGGCATGATCTTTCTTAGGTACCAAGCCCATTTTGGGGGGCAAGCAAAGGCAAAATTGTATATGTAGCACCCACTGTCCTTTTTGCTAAGTGTTTTCTAATCTGTAGCTGGTGAATAATTATCTTAAAATTTTGAATATGCTGTGAACACAGTATCTTTGACAAGCAATATAAAATTCAACTATATTAAATAAAAAGTAGCAGTTTCATTTGTTTCATGAGGTTTTATGAGGCTGCAGCCTTCATAAAACACTTTTTTAACCTACAAAACTTACGTTGAAAAAAAAGGTAAGGCAAAGGTGATGAATTAGGAATTCATGAACACTACTTCCAAAGTTGGGATTTATTCAAAGTCGACCACTCAATAAATGTGTAGGTTGATTGACTGATTCTCTGCTCTGAAGGTAACTCCAGTGCACCCTTTTTATTCATCTAATGGTTGAAGAAAATACATTTCACCTCATACCATTCTTACAAAGGAGTGATATTTGTACTTTCTTTTTGGTATAGTATCTTTATGTAAGCACCATGATTACAAACATGTTTGAAGTTGGATTTCAATCATAAAAGGCACACCTCCTTAATTAGTGCAACCTTCCCACCACCAATCATCCCATCTCCCACCAGGCCCACTAGGCCAGCTGCTGCCTGTCATTTATTTTTTAACAGAAGGACAGTCATCAGTTGGAGAGGGGCTGGAGAATTATGGGAATCGCTGTCTGGCCTTCAGGCAGTGAGAGGATCCCAACATCGTATCTGGACTACAACTACCCAGGATTGCCTGTGAGGTGGCTTGTGGGCAGAAAAAGTCAGAGAGCGGGAGAGAGAGCATGAGAGTCAGAGACGCAGAGCTGAGGCAGCTTGGAGAAAGTTGGCAGCATTATTAAGAGGTGAGTCCCATGATTACTACCAAAAGGAATAGAAGGAATTGTGGATAAGAAGAAGAAGAAATGTAGTTAAGGGTGAAAAGAAAAAAACATTGAAAGTTGGACAGAAGGAAAGGTAGAAAGGAGGAAAGTTGTGGTGTGAATAAGGAAAGAAGGAAGTTGGAACAGAAAGAAAGGAGAAAAGCAGGAAAGGAGGAAAGGCAGAAAGAAGGAGAGAAGGAAAGATGTTAAACTGGATGGGTTGTAACAGAGTAATCTCTGATCTTTGGATGGACTGCTGTTCTCCCCTGCTGGTCAGGGACAAACAGCTGAGGAATAGCAAAACCCAATTTAAAACACAATGAGTGCATTTATATTCAGTTGTAGAATGTTGTATGTTGTGTAAACCCCAGTTTATACTGTTGTGATCTATGAACAAAACTGCAGGTATAATTTACTTTTTCACTGCTTATGGACAGCCGTATTGTAAAAAGTGTTAATAAGTAAATTAACATTTACTATATATTTTTTGTTAATTTACAAAAAAATGTTGCAGAAGCAATCAAATAGTCTTAAACAAAAGCTCTCAATGTGGTGGGGAAAGTGCGTTAACCTCAATCTCTCGTACTATGAGGTATGTCTGTGAAATAATCCCTTAAAGTCATAGAGCACAAAATTTCTTAAAGGGGCCTAGTCATAAGGAGTCAGAACACTGCAGATGTGAAGTGATTAATGGCGCCTGCACCAGTGTGAGCCTGAGGTAAAAGTGGAGTTTCACCAATCAGACTGCATTGCAGTTTCTATGGGAAAAGTTATTGCTGGTATATTTTTGAAGCATTATCTATATCTATATCTCTATATATCTATATCTATGTATTTTACTAGTAGTAAATTGGAATACTTAAGAAACAACAATGTCAAGAAAGAGAAAATTTGATTCTGAGTGTATTCAAAGAACAGTGAACTTGTGATTACTTTTTCATGCAGTACAAGAGCTGCGTGTCTGATGTGCCAGAAAATAGTGTCTGTGTTTAAAGAATATAATTTGCATTGACACTATGAAACTCAACATTAAGATAAATATGATGCTTGGTCGAAGAAGTGAGAAAAGATAAAATATTAAAACTGAAACCTACATTGAGAACTCAGCAAAATACTTCTGTAAAGCAGAAGCAGCTAAATATTTTATCATTGTGAGCAAGTTTTCAAGTTGCCAAGCTTATAGCATACACTGGGAGACCATTCATGGAGGGAGATTTTGTTAAAGAATGCCTTCTTTCTGTTGCCAAAGAGATGTGTCCAGAGAAGGCCAATTTATCTAGTACAGCGAGTCTTTCAGGATCTAAAATTACATGGGGGGTTGAAGAAATGAGAGACAATTTACATCAAAATTTGCAAAACTCCACCAAAAATCTTTCATATTTTTCCTTAGCACTTGATGAAAGAAATGATGTTCGTGATTATGCACAACTTCTAATTTTTATTCGTGGGATAAATGATTATTTTGAAGTCACAGAAGAGCTTGCTGCACTGCAAAGCATCAAAGGAACGACTAAAGGTGTGTATATATATATGAAAAGATTTGCCAAACTGTGAATGGTTTGGAGCTGAACTGAGCTAAACTAGCCAGTATGACAACTGATGGTGCTCCTAGCAAAGTGGGGTCTAAGAAAGGAGCAATTTTTTGCATTTATCAAAAGATGGACAAAGTAACCATTCTTATCCAGTAGCCATACACTACCTCATCTACCTCAAGTGCTGTGTTGTAAGTCACTGACGTGGGACTCTGTTATGAAAATTGTGGTATCTTGTGTTGACTTCATTAGAGCTCATGCACTAAACACAGACCATTTCAGGAATTTCTGTCTGAGCTAAATGTTGACTATGAAGATGCTCCGTATCACAGAGAAGTCCACTGGCTGAGATGAGGGAGAGTTTTGAAATGTTTCTATGAGTTACTTGCACAGATTACAACTTTCCTACTTTCAAAAAACAAAGAAGTACCAGAGCTCTATGATGCAAAATGGAAATGATACCTTGTCTTTCTGATAAATGTAATGGAGCTACTCAACAATTTCAATATGCAACTTCAAGGAAATGGGAAGATAATCTGTTAAATGCAATCACATGTCAAAGCATTTAAAGTAAAATTAGGCCTCCTCATCAATCAAGTGAAGGAGAATAACTTCTACCATCTCCCCACAACTCGAAATCTGTTAGCAGAAAAACTATTGGTTGCATTCCCAATCAAAACATGTGTGGATTCACTGGAAATATTGCCAAAAGAGTTGCAAATTAGATTTAAAGAACTTCATCCCGATGAACAGTACATACAGCTTTTCCATAACTCATTTTCTATTGACATTGAAAATGCGGGTGCAATTTACCAAATGGAACTGGCTGAAGTGCAGAACTGTGATTCTCTGGAAAAACATGTTTGAGATAAGCAACCTACTTAATTTTTTTTTTTTTTTGGTTTGTGGGTCACACTCGGCAGTGCTCAGGGATTACTCCTGGCTCTATGCTCAGAAATCGCCCTGGCAGACATGGGGGACCATATGGGATACGGGGATTCGAACTACTGTCCTTCTGCATGGAAGGCAAACACCTTACCTCCATGCTATCTCGCCGGCTCCTGCCTTCTTAATTTTTATGTATTTCTCCCCTCTAAGACATATCCTCATTTCAGGAACAATGCACTCAAAAAAGCAACTATCTTTGGCAACACTTACATCTGCGAACAGACGTTTCTAGAATCAAACATTTGAAAACTCCCACTAATGGATTCACACTTGCATCATTTGTTACAACTATCAGTGACAAATATGGAACCAAACATTGACCGTCTCATTCGCCAAAAGCAAACCAATACTTCCCATTGAAATAAAGGTAAGCTTGTTGATTTGATTTTACTTTATTTTAAATATTGTATTCATTTCCATTTTGTTTTTTCACTTCTATGTACACAGTGTGCATAGAAACCTGTTCATAATTTTTGTTTTTACTATAGTTCGGCTCTCCAACTGTCTGAGGGACAGTGAGCTGGCCCCTGTTTAAAAAGTTTGAAGACTTCTGGTACTGTAGTTATTTCTCTAACTGCACTCACCACTCTTTGTGGCAAGCTTTATATCGTGGGCTAATCCTTCTACCCTCAAATCTAATGTCTTTGGACATTATTACAATAATGTCTCATTTTTCTTAAATACCACAGAGGAGTGAAACTCTTCTGTGTCTAGCTCTCTCTTATTTCACTCAGCATAATAGTTCCATGTTCAACTATGTAGAGGAAAATTTCATAACTTCATTTTTTTCCTGATTGCTGCATTGTATTCCATTGTGTATATGTATCACAATTTCTTTAGCCATTCATCTGTTGTTGGGCATCTGGGTTGTTATTTCCACTTTATGAGATTGGTTTCTGAAACATGTCCTCACCAAAAATATGAGAGAGAATGTGAGAGTGAAAACAAGAGAGTGAGAATGAGAGAAAAGAGGGGGAGGGAAAGAGAGAGAAAGAGAGAGAGAAAATGAATTGTTCCCTCTACCAAACATAACCATAACTCTCAAACAGGTACAATATACACATCACCACCCCAACAACAACCACTTTTTTAAAAAAAGCCAGAAGACTTCAATTTAAAAGTATTCTGTGAACAAAATACACAAGATTTATTTTAAATATATGGGTGAAATGAAAATAAATGGATAAATCCAGTTGTCAAAAGAAACTGAAATGCAGTTTATGTATATGAACTAATGTTAATACTTTCCAAGTCTGGAAGATGGTGATAGGAAGAGTGAATGAGCTAAAAAAGAGGGACATTAGGGCTTGAATGTTGAGAAGTAAAAGGCATGGAGTCATTGTTCCAAGACAAAATCTAGCTGAAGCCTCTTTGGAGCAACTAATAGTTTCAAAGTCAGAGAAGAGGGAGCTGAGGGTAAGGAGTGTGATCACTGTTGATTAGAATTGAAATAGATTATTATGATAAGAAAAACTCCTATGAAAATTTACCTATTCCTTGTTTTTACACTGCTGGTGTGGTTTCTGCCAAGTAAGGTCATTGCTGTTTTCAGGTCCCTGACTGGCAGCACCTTGTAAAATCAAGTAGGAATGGTTTTTATGTGGCCTGAGTGATAGAACAGTGGGGAGGATATTTGCTTTGCAAATGGCAGACCAGGGTTTGATCCCCAGTATCCCATATGGTCTTCCGAGTCTGCCATGAGAAAGTTATGAGTCTAAAGCAGGGAGGAATCCTGAGCATTGCTAGGTAGTGTTCCCCTCAGAAAAATAAGAGGGATGGAGAAGAAAAGGAAAAAAAATATTTTAAGGTGTTTTAAATTTTTTAATTTGCAATTTAGCACATAATGAGTCATCTCAAGAAAACAGGGACACTGGGGCTAGAGAGACAGCACCATACGTAAGGAGCTTGCTGTGCATGCAGTCAAAGTAGGTTTGATCTCTGGCATCCCAAATGGAATACCATTAGAAATGATCCCTGGGGCCAAACAGATGACATGGAGGTAAGGCGTTTGTTTTTCATGCAGAAGGTCATTGGTTCGAATCCCTGCATCCCATATGGTCCCCCGTGCCTGCCAGGAGCGATTTCTGAACATGGAACCAGGAGTGACCCCTGAGCGCTGCTGGGTGTGACCCAAAAACCACAAAAAAAAAAAACCCAAACAAAAAAAAATCTGATAAACAAAGTAGAAACAGTGATTTGAGAAAATTAGGGACATGATAGAGTTAAGAGAAAGAAAAATGTAAGAGAACAAAAGATTTCACAGAAGGAAAAGGGATTTATCAAACTACTAATATCAGTGAAAAACAAGAGTAACTTTAAAAGGAAATACAACACTGCAAAATTACTGATAACCCCTATTTTTTAAGAAATGTCTGCTTATTCAGAATCACCAGATTTAAGGAGACATTGAATGGATGTAAATGAATCTACTTCTAGACATCTTCTCCATTGACAGGATATCCTAAATTGCTTTTAAAGAGGACAGAAGAAAAGAGAAGAGAAATATAGATGAGTGGCATTAGAATAGCAGCAAGATTCACACCAGCAAGGCTGAAGACTTAGAAACAGGATATAATAATGATACGAGGAGTCTAGAACCTCTTTAAAGAAAAACAACACCCGGTCACACTGGATTCCAATCAAGTGTGAGATGGAAATTGGTTCAAATTGCCATAAAGAAGATATTTTGTTTTCCAGCTTTCTTTGGGAGTAAAATTCTCCTTTTCCAGGAAGGTAGGAGTAGAACATATAAAACTTTTGTGAAGAATCAAGCTAGTGATTAATATAAATGGATATTCATAATCCAAAATAGTGGGAGTAAAAAACCTGTAACAGTCAATTCTTCTTTAAAGTGTCAATAGACAAAAGGCTATCATTTTTATGGTCATAGTACTTTAAATTATGATGTTGAGATAATAGCTTTAATCAAGGTTAGGCTTTGTTAAATCAAGTGCCCATGTTAAAAATAGTATAGACCTTGGGCTGACATGATAAATAGTACGGAGGGTAGAACACTTGCTGACAGGGATTCAAAACCCAGCATCCCATATGTTTCGCTATAAGCCTGATTTGCAGAACCAGGAATAACCTCTGTGCACCACTGAGGGTGACCAAAAAAAAAAAACAAACAAACAAACAAAAATTAGCACTGACAGTTCTTAAAGGGGCATACTAAGAAAAGGGTATAAATATTGATTTACCCTGGGACTGGAGCGATAGCACAGCAGTAGGGCATTTGTTCTGCATGCAGCTGATCCAGAACGGACCTTGGTTCAATCCCCGGTGTCCCTTATGATCCCCAAACCAGGAGCAATTTCTAAGCGCACAGACAGGAGTAACCCCTGAGCATCAGAGGGTGTGCCCCCCAAAAAAAAGCACAAAAAGAAAAAAATAATTTACTGCATAGCATAGAAGATGAACTTGGAAGTAAAGAACAGATTTGTGAATGAAGGCACAAAGTGATATGGTGAAATAATACCGTATTTATCAGTAATGGTAATTATTACGAGTGCAATAACTATTTTGGTTAAACATGTGATTTTCAGGGCTTATAGGATTATAACAATATGATACTTCAGCACAGTTGTGTCCCTTGCCTCCCCTCACTACTGTTGGAGAACACACCACCTAAAAAATGAAGAATTCTTAGGTTTATGGACTAAAATTTTAGCATATGAAGAGAAAGAGAAATTATAGCAGTAAAATATTTTTGTTTTGTTTGTTTATTTGTTTTTTGCACCACATGTGGTGACGCTCAGGATTTACTCCTGGCTATGTGCTCAGAAATCGCTCCTGCCTCAGGAGACCATATGGGACGATGGGGTTCGAACCTAGGACCGTTCTGGGTCAGCAGTGTGTAAGGCAAACACCCTAAGGCTGTGCTATCACTATGGCTCCACAGCAGTGAAATCTTTTTTTTTTTTTTGAAATATTTACTGCTGCTTCATATTGTTTTTTTTAAATATCAATATACATATATTCTATCTAACAATACATTCACATTAATTGCAATATTTTGCTTTTTGAGTATGTTAGTGTAAAAATTTTTTGTCTTAGGGACCTGGCAAGGTATGTATTCACAAATCATCTATATTGCATTTCTCTGATTAATGTATTTCACTA
>PVKC010032340.1:0-14280 GCA_004027635.1 Crocidura indochinensis | reverse complement strand
CATCAGTTCGAATCCCGGTGCCCCATATGGTCCCCCGTGCCTGCCAGGAGCAATTTCTGAGCATGGAGCCAGGACTAACCCCTGAGCACTGCCGGGTGTGACCCAAAAACCAAAAAAAAAAAAAAAAAAGATGTTAAAAAAAATAATTCATTTGGCTTACATTTCCCCCAAGTCTTCATGTGACTGTATGTTTCTAGTGCAGGAATTTTATATTTTTCATTGATAATTCTTAGCAATATTCCCACTGCTTGTAAATAGTATGTTGATGAATATGATAATGAATAAATGAAGTTCTAAAATTAAACATATTTTGTTTCTTTAATCTAGAATTATGGCTTGGAAACAGAAAATCTAAAGACCCTTTCTCACAAGTTAAATGCATCTGCCAAAAACCTACAGAATTTTATAACTGGACGGAGGAGGAGTGGTCATTATGATGGGAGAACCAGCCGAAAATTGCCTAATGATTTTCTGACTTCAGTTGTGGATCTGATTGGAGCAGCCAAGAGTCTTCTTGCCTGGCTGGACAGGTAAAATGTTCCACTTTTCAAATAGATAATCAGCTACCATAAGGAATTTTATTTCATAGGCAATCTGTTTTTTCTTTAGAATATATATATATATATATATATATATATATATATATATATATATATCTTTATTTAAACATTGTGATTGCAAACATAACTGCAGTTGGATTTCAGTTACAAAGAACAATCTGTTTTTAATATAAAACTATTTTAGACTTTCTCGTGAAATGTTTGGAAAGGTAAAGGAATATGAAATAAAAAGCTTAAGATGATTTATACCATCATGGGTAAATATAATCTGATGTTTGTTTTTTATGAACATCAAGTAGAAAAAAAATGATCAAACTTAAACACCAAATCCAAAGCCAAGGACAACAGAATTGATACCCAATCTACAATAAGCGAGACACAGAGGGAACCACTTATACTAGCATCCCAGGGGGTAAAGGAGGGGGATATGGGATGCATGCTGGGAAGAAGAACAAAATTGGTAGTGGGAATGGCCCTGAGTCAATGTCACTATGTACGTATTTGGGACATTGGTGGTGGGAATGTTGCACCAGTGAAGGGGGGTGTTTTTTACATGGCTGAAACCCAACTACAATCATATTTGTAATAAAGGTGTTTAAATAAAGTTATTAATATAAAATATTACTGTGAGGGATTTGTAATCCACTTTGATCAAAATAAAAAATTTTATCAAAAAATAGATAAATAAGAAGTGAACAAAGTACAAAGTCTTGAATACCACTGCATGTGATCTAAGTTCACCCAAAATATATAATAAAACATGTTTATCTTCAAAAAATATGATACCTATATATGAAATCCATAATTATTCTCTCTTAGCTGTAAGGAACCTCATAATATGTGAAGTCATATTTGGATGTCATAGTAATATTTATAGTACTGGTTTGAATCCTTATTTATTCATTATCCTAATTGATTTCCAGAAAAGACAAATGATGTATAGCGATTTGGGAGTAGTGCAAAATATGTATTGTATACTTTACTCAGTTTTATTTATGTTGTATATTCTTTGATATACATTTTAAGTGAGCAGAGATTTTCTGTTTTGTTTAGTGATACCATACTTTTATAAAATACTTCCTAGTGAGGAATGTTTTCAATAAATGTGTTTGAATGAATGAGGATGAATAATGAGTCTGTGAACTGAAGATTTTATAGAAGGAAATCACTTTATAGGAGAAAATATAAAGAAGACATAATCAGAGAGGTAGGAACGAAATAGTTGAAAGGGATTTTTAGGGGCTGTTGAGGTGGCACTAGAGGTAAGATGTCTGCCTTGCAAGCGCTAGCCAAGGAAGGACTGCGGTTCGATCACCTGGCGTCCCATATGGTCCCCCCAAGCCAGGGGCGATTTCTGAGTGCTTAGCCAGGAGTAACCCCTGAGCATCAAACAGGTGTGGCCTGAAAAAAAAAGAAAGGGATTTTTAGTTTTAGTTTTTTGGGGGTTTACAGATTTCAGTCTTGTATTGTGTTTTTTTATTTTCTTATGTTATAATTAATAGGTAACATTTTCTGAGTTTAAGGTATTTTACATGATATTTTAATATGCCGAGTTATATTGCAAAATGATGACCACAGTGAAGTAAGTTATGCAATCAACTTACAGTCTAGCCTTTTAAATTTGTGGTCAGAACCTTTAAAACTGGTGTAAAGAACTTTGGAGAAAAGAAAATGGAGAGCACAGTGGAAGGCTTAGGGCAAAGACTGAAGGCTGAGTTAGATGGGAAAGTAGGAAAGAGTTGGCTTCAACAGCAGTGAACTGCTTTTGAATAATAGGTAAAAGAGAAATCTTGGAGAAATTTTATGCAGGCTAACAGTTAGTTATCTTCCCATTTTATAGTTTTAATTTTTAGTGATGTTGGAAAGAAGAAAAGCACATAAGAGTACTTATGTTTCAGAATTTGACTTTCTTCCTTCGCTACTAACATGAAATTGGCTAAAATCATTTCAGAAAGTCCACAATTGATTTAGATGTGATAGGATTTTGTCTGTAACTGTGCAAAATTAAATATTTAGGGTTTTTGTTTTCCTGACAGCTAGCCCAGAGTTTTATTGGATAGTATGATGTGTATATTGTCATATTTATTCCTTTTAAAGAAAAGTAGTTTCCAAGGTAGCAGCAAGAATATATAAGTAGCCCATGTAGTGTTCTTGACTCATTGGGTCCTCCAACTACACTGGGAGCAAAATACATTGATCAGTGCTAGAAAAGACAAACTATATTCTCCATGACCACCATTACTTTGAATCCCTGCAATGATGCAACCTGAACTGCTAGAAAAGTGCAGATGTGAGAAAGCATTGAGTTTCAACTTTGCCTCTGTTCTTGAGTAACCTAGAACTTATAACATTTGTTTTTATTTTCTTTCAGGCCTAAGAATTCTAAGCCTGCAGAATTTGAATTTTTCTTTTTCTCTCTCTCTTTCTTTCTTTCTTTCTTTCTTTCTTTCTTTCTTTCTTTCTTTCTTTCTTTCTTTCTTTCTTTCTTTCTTTCTTTCTTTCTCTTTCTTTCTTTCTTTCTATTTCTTTTTTATTAAATTACTGTTACTTACAAAGTTATAGTTATTCATGGTTGAGTTTTAGGCATACAGTTTTCTAACACCAAGCCATTCATCACTGTCCACTTATTTCCAACAGTGACCCCAGTTTCCCTCTGCTCCCCCTATAGTCTGCCTCTGTGGCAGAAACTTTCTCCCTTCTTTAACTTCCTGTTCCTCACTAAGGTTCACAATACTGTTGTTGATGGTGCATATCACTTTACCTCCATTTAGAACTATACCCATCAGTGCTAACTAGTGAGAAGATCAGTTCCTTTCACTATTGTCATATAGTTCCCTTCCCTGGCCTTTTGCCACTCCCTCCCCTGATAAGTGTCAAGTATCTTACTGAAGACTACTTCTCTTTTTTTTAATATCTTTATTTAAGCACTATGATTGCAAGCATGTTTGTAGTTTGGTTTTAGTAATAAAAAAACAAAAACAAGCAAAAAACATTCCCCTTCACCAGTGCTGCAACTTTCCCACCACCAATGCCCTCCACTCCCTCCCGCCACCCCTTGCCTGTGTTCAAGACAGCCATTTTATTTCTCTCAATAGAATTGTCATGGTAGTTGTCAGTGTACTTATTTCTCCAACTGAACTCACCACTCTTTAAGGTAAGCGTCATATAGTAAGTCGGACCTTCCAGCCCTTAACTCTATTGTGTCTGGGTATTATTACAATAGTGTCTTTTATTTTTCTTAAAAACCATAGATGAGAGGCCAGAGTGGTGGCATAGGCAGTAGAACATTTGCCTTTCACACACTAACCTAGGACAGACCACGGTTCAATCCCTGGCATCTCATATGGTCCCCAAGCCATTAGCGATTTCTGAGTGCATAGCCAGGAATTACCCCTGAGCATCACTGGTTGTGCCCCCCCCAAAAAAAAACATAGATGAGTGAGATATTCTACGTCTATATCTCTCCCTTTGATTTATTTCTCTCAGCAAAATAATTTCCATGTCCATCCATGTATAGGAAAATTTCATGAGTTCATTTTTCTGATGGCTGCATAGTATTCCATTGTGTATATAGCCACTCATCTGTTGTTAGGCATCTGGGTTGTTTCTGGATGCTGGCTATTTTGAATAGCACTTCTATGAATATAGGTGTGAGTATGGCATCTTTGTACTGTGTTTTTGTGTTCCTAAGTTATAACCCTAGGAGTGGTATATCTGGATCATATGGGAGCTTAATTTCCAGTTTCTTGAGGAATATTGTTTTTCATAAAGGTCGGACTAGAAGGCATTCCATTAGCAGTGAATGAGAGTTCCTTTCTTCCCACATCCCTGCCATCATTGATAGTTTTTATTCTTTGTGATGTGTGCTAATCTCTGTGATGTGAGATGGCGCCTCATTGTTTTCATTTGCATCTCCATGATGATTAGTGATGTGGAGCATTTTCCATGTGTCTTTAGGCCATTTGTATTTTTTCTTTGAGGAAGTGTCTGCTCATTTCTTCTTCCCATTTTTTGATGAGATTAGATGTTTTCTCTTGTTAAGTTCTGTCAGTACATTGTATATCTTAGATATTAGTCCCTTATCTGATGGGTATTGGGTGAACTGTTTCTCCATTCTGTGGGTGGCTTTTGTACTCTAGTCACTATTTCCTTTGAGCAGCAGAAGTTTCTCAGCTCAATTGATTAATCTGTGATAAAGAGGCAAGACATGAAAATGGAGCAAGGAAAGCCTCTCCAACATATGGGGCTGGGAAAACTGGTCAGCCACATTTAATAAAGCGAACTCGATCCTCCATCTAACACCATGCACAAAGGTCAAATCCAAATGGATTAAAGACTTTGATATCAGACCCGAAACCACAAAGTATATAGAAAACATATACATAAAACACTCCATGACATTGAGACTAAAGGCGTCTTCAAGGAGGAAACCGAACTCTCCATGTGGAAGCGGAGATAAATAGATGGGTCTATATTAAGCTAAAAATGACTTCTCATACTCTTCGTCTTTTTGCCTTTGAGCATTGTTTTTCCTCAGTCATTTATAAATGCATATGAGAGAGATCTGTCTAACTTTCTCTGATTAACTTTGATCATTATGATACTCTCCAGACCTGTAGTAGTAGTAGTAGTAGTAGTAGTAGTAGTAGACATAGTAGTAGACGTAGCAGTAGTAGTAGTGACAGCAGCAGCAGCAGCAGCAGCAACAGAGCATCAGCAACAACAAATTGCAGGACTTCATCTTTTGTAGTATTCCATTGTGTATATGTAATGTAGTTTCTTTATTCAATTATTTATCCTTGGGTAGATGGTTTACTTTTAGGTTTTGTCTATTGTGAATAGTGTGACAGATGCAATGAACATATAGAGGTACAAATATTTTTTTCTATATTGTGTTTTTGAGCTGTTGGGGTACATTTTAAGAAGAAAATTTTCTTGGTTGTATCAATGATTAATTCCAGGTGTTATTCTTTTTTGAGTAGTGTCTATATCACTCTACATAAAGATTGGAACAGTTGGCATTCCCACCAACCATTAATGAAAGTCTCCTTTTCTCTGCATCCACACCACGACTCACTATTGTTCTTTTTGATATATGACAGTTCTTGAGGTGATATCTCATAGTTTTACTTTGTATTTCCTGATAATTAGTGATAAAGAGCAGTTTTAGATGACTTTTGTCCATTTGTGTTTCTTCTTTGAAGAAGTTTCTTTTCTTCTCTTACCCCCATTTTCTGATGGGGTTGGATTTTTTTCTTAGAGTTCTCTTCTGACTCAATATTCTGTAACTTGTTGCTTTTATTCACCAGTTCCATATGTGTAATGTATTTATTTCCCTTTTGTAACGTATACAGAATAAATACCAACAAAACTGATAGTAACAAGTAAAATCATAATCTAAGTCCCTATTCTCTAAATTTATTATTTTTGTTAGCTTCATTTTAAGTTTTAAAACAGAACTAATTGTTTTTAGTTTCTTTAAGTTAATAATATTTTGTTTTTCCTTTATGCTTACAGTTTAAGAATTCATACCCTAAGTAATTAATCATTAAAATTCCATATAATTTTATTTACCAAAAATTCTTATGATTTACTTTTGTGTGCAGACATGGAGTATTTGAAATGACTGTTGCAATTATTTATTGCCAAACACTGAATCTTTAATCTTAATTTATTTCTTTGCTGTGCAGTACTTCTCTAGCTGAAGAATATAGAGTTAAATTTGCTTATTTGTATGCAATATCGGTAGCTTAATTTTTTTTTTTTTTTTTGATTTTTGGGTCACACCCGTCAGTGCTCAGGGGTTACTCCTGGCTCCATGCTCAGAAATTGCTCCTGGCAGGCACGGGAGACCATATGGGGCACCGGGATTCGAACCGATGACCTTTTGCATGAAAGGCAAACGCCTTACCTCCATGCTATCTCCCGGGCCCGGTAGCTTAATTTTTTAAAAAGTGATAAAATTTATGACATTAAAATTTTTGTATGTTACTAAAGAGTTAAAAGCACACTAACTTATCTATTTATTTTGTGTCACATAAAGAGACAAGAAAAGAAAGAATGCGAACAAAATTTAAGTATTTCTAGCTTACTGAAATAGGTGCCATTCATTTATCAAGTCACTGAATTCTCAAAGCAGGTATTATCCCCATTTTTACATGAGACATTAAGTAACTTTCCTGAAGTAATTCATCTAGGATGAAATTATAATTTGTATCTATTTTTATCTCATGCCAAAGCCTTTGTTTCTCCTTTATCATTTTCCTTTGTCATTCTACATCTCCTTTTGAAAATTGAATAATTCCAAGACATTTGAGAAAGTGATTGTCAAGAATGCAGTATATATGTAGAGATTGATCTACACTTTGATATTTCTCCTAAAATACTAAACACGTCTACCTTTCTTCTGTTTTTGTTCTTTATATTGCAACTTTTTATGACATTTTAATTCTATAAAGTTTATTTTGCATTCTATTTTGAAGGCAACGATGAGATCTTTTTAATATCATTTATACTTTTTTAATGCTTAAGGCTTAATAAAATGCCAGAGGAAAGAATGTGTGTGGAGTTTCTATTCAAATATGCTTGTCTTGAATAAATCCTTACATTCTTGAATATGATCTAATGCTAGCTGAGTTTCTGTTCTCCCATTTAAAATATTGACTTGAATGAAACAGCAGATTTTTCCAGACGAAAGTCTTCTGAGCTGAATCACAGTTGATAGCTTTACTGTTTGTTTTCAAAGCCTGGTTTACTTGTCTATTTTTAACCCACTTCCTGTTGTTTTTTCACACCTTGTCTTTCTTACAGTCTTATGTGGCTTTGCCAAATCAATCTATTCTTGAAGGTTAACAGATCACAGTTGTGTCATATGCAATATCATTAAAATGATTCAGATTTTTATTTATATCATATTCATTTGATGAAGTGAACGTTAATATTTTCTATATTTTTATTATTTTTGTTATTTATGTATTATATATTATTGTTTTATTATTTTACTTATTTGTAAACTTAATTAAATAAAAATGCATCATGTAGTTGATATAACTGTTCATAATATATTTGTTTCAAGATGACCAAAAGCTAAATTATTAAAAAATGGAAAATAGAAAGAAAAACTAAAAAATGGAAGAAAAAAGAAAGAAGAAAAAGTTCAGTAGCAAGTATATTTGTGAAACTTATTGTATCACCAATGAACTCATTAAAGCAATAGCCGAAGGTTTAGTAAGCTCTTTTTTTAAGGATAAAAGTTAAAGAAATAAAGTAAAAAAGTATATGAGTGGCAATTGTTTGCATAGGCCCAGCAAAATATGGAAATATATAAAAGAAAAGCTTTGGCCTAAATATAGAGAGACCTTACCCCTGGAGTATTCTGGCATAAGATCAATTCTAGGCTCCAGGCATGCTCCGTTGTCCAACCCCTGAACCATTCTCTGTGGTTCCAGTAAAAGTTTTTCACAGAATCCCAGTTGTTGGTGTCAGGTTTCCCTAGAGATCCTGGTTTCTGTGCATATCCTGCATCTAAGTCAAAATGATGTGGAGCATACTCTGGTTTCACCTCACCATTAGAGGGCAATGCGGAGAGCCCTGCCCTGAAAGCAGGTTGTTGCTGTTGCTTAGTCCCCTGGGTGTTAAATGGACCCTCTTTGGTGTAAGTCTATACCAGGGCAGCGGTAGTGTCTTTCCTGGTAGATGCTTGCTTCCTGGTGATGTTATAGACAACCATGGTTGTTTCCATAGATGGTATCCATGATTCAGGTGTGAATGGACAATACCCGTTCTTCTGAGGCCTAAGTCAAGTCATTATGACAATGTTCAGGGTGTAAGGCCTCACTGCATTACAAAATTTGTGTGTTCCTATCTTTATTAAATAAGAACTTGTTTGCATGTATAATATTTTCCCTTTTTAATGTGCCTATGCAAATAAAGGAACAATGCCGCAAGGTATTATTGGTGCATATGAGGGCAAATGGAACAAGTTCAACAATCCCCGTAACTTTGTTCTAACATGAACTCTAGACAGAGACTTTTCTGCCAGAAATCTTTAGTGAACAGATCACAAAAAAAATGGGGTTACTTTTTTTTTGTTTTTTGGGTCACACCTGGCAGTGCTCAGGGTTTACTCCTGGCTCCATGCTCAGAAATTGCTCCTGGCAGGCACAGAGGACCATATGGGGCATTGGGATTCGAACCGATGACCTTTTGCATGAAAGGCAAACGCCTTACCTCCATGCTATCTCCTGGGCCCCTAGAGTTACTTTTTAATTAAATAATTCTGATTCTTTCTAAACTACCTTTCAAGTCAACCCTATTTTGAAGGGGAATATAGAGAATTTTTTTCAAATCATTAAGAGTCCTTGGAGGGAAGAAAAAAAGAATCCTCAATATTTAATATTTAATTTTTGAAAGTATAAGATATAAATATTAAGGTTCCATAGAAATAAGTATTTTCTTTCAAAAAGAAATCTTTGATATCTTTAATCTTATCTAAATAATGATTGGATTCATTTTTTCTTCCAAGCTATGAAACAATAGAACCAAAACTAAACCAGGGGGAAAATGTAGAACAAAGAGAACCCTCTGAAACACTTTGAGATAATGTGGCTCATTATAGTTTGGATAATTTTCCTTATGTGCTCCCTGTCTCACTTGGCCTCTTTGGTTGTAGAGAAAAGTAGTGATGTTAACATTGATAGCCTTTACTGGCTATCCCCAGATTCAGCAATGCGAAATAATAAGTAGTAAGGCCTTCCAGACATTATTTCTTAGTTGTTTTAAAATGTTTTTTCATTAGTTTTTATTTGTTTATGATTTTTGAACTGTTAAATGAAATGCTGAGAGAGGGAGAGAGAGAAAGAGAGAGAGAGAAAGAGAGGAGAGAGAGAGAATTCCTGTCCCAGAGACAGGCTTGGGGGTGTGGATGGGAGGAGAACCAGGGACATTGGTGGTGGGACAAGTGCACTGGTGAAGAGTGATTTAAATTCTATAACTGAAACTCAAGTATGAACAATTTTGTAATAATGGTGCTTATATAATTATTAAGAAAAGAATATTTGCAAAAGTAAATAAAAGAGTAAATAAAGACAAAATTTTGTTCATTCCGGGTCCACATTGGACTGTGCTAAGGATTTACTCCAGGCTTTGAGTTCAGAGACCACTACTGGTAGAGCCTAGAGGGAGCCATTTGAGGTGCTGGAGATTAAACCTGTGCTATATATGTGCAACACAAGCATGCTGCCCACTGTACTCTCTCTCCAGCCCCAATAATAATACTTTAAGAATAATTCTTTAAAGGCCAAAACCTTTGCACTAGAATGAAAGTAAAGCATTAATCTATGCGTGTAATAATTTAAGATAGCTGCTTAACTTTTAAGGTTTAAATACATACACCCTATAATAGCCAATTCTTGATGAACCAAGGATTTTTTCTAGTGTCAGAAATATTTCCTGTTATGAATTTAATTTCTTTTATTTTGAGTGACCGTTTTCTTTTTGTATGTAGTCTGAAATCTCCAGGTTAGATATTCTATATAGTGTCTTTAGACTAAAAATCAAATTGCTCTCTTCAGTTTTTTTTTAGATTATTGTATTCAATTGTAATTTAAATATGGATTTCTTTTCAGTTTTTGACTTGGGGCTACACTCGGCTGTCCTCAGGTCTTACCTCTGGCTCTGTGCTCAGGGATCACTCTAGCATGAATCCAGGGAATATGCGTGGTACCAGTGATTGAACTCAGGTTATCTCGTAGAAGGCAAGGCCTTATCCTCTGAACCACACAGAGCTATTTTTGAATTCAAATTATTTTTAATTGAATGATCATTCTTGGCCACCCTCAAAGATTAGAGCCTTGTCTGTAGGTCTTCTTTAAATTAGATGGATATATAACTGAAATTGTCATACCAAATATTCCTATCAATTGGTTAAGAATGATTTAAGTGGGGCTGGAGAAATAGCATGGAGAAATGTGTTTGCCTTGCATGCAGAAGGGTGATGGTTCAAATCCTGGCAACCCATATGGTTCCCCAAGCCTGCCAGGAGCGATTTCTGAGCAAAGAGTCAGGAGTAACCCCTGAGCACTGCTGGATTTGACCAAAAAAAAAAAAAAAGAATTGTGTAAGTATAACTGTATATGATTTCTCTTTAGGCAAATTCAATACATGATAAAATTGCTCGTGTTATTGTCCATTCATTGTTTTTAGCTATATGCAATATTTCCTTCCATTCACTTCATTGTTATTATTATGATATCAGAGTATCAATCATGCACTTGGCTGTAGTGCATACTCTCTAGTGATTTTGCACACTTAGTTGCCATGCCAATTCTAGTGGTGATCCTACTGCTGGCATTCAGTACAGTTCACAGCCTGACATGGGACAACCCCTGTATTGAATTCTTGGCCTCTCTCCTGTTTAGATTCTTCCTGTAGAGGTTTATCTCCTTGAAATTTGAATGACAGGAAAGTGGTAAATAAGCTTTAGTGTTCGGTTGGCTAATATTCAGTTATTTAATAGTTTTTGCATTTTGTGTATTTTGATGTTTACATTGAGAATTATGCTGTAATTGCATCTCTAATTTTGAATAGTTCCAAAGATGTAATGCAGGTGTCTAAGCACATAAAGAAGAAACTGATAAGGCTAAGAGAAAAATACAAATAAAATGAAAATGATAGTTAAATACTTCACCTCCAGTCTTGAATGTTTATAAGACTACTAGATAGACAATTAGTGAGGATTAGTAGGGTTGAATACCATTACCAAAGAAGATATAATTGTCATTTTAGGAATGTTTCACCCAGTATCAGATTACATTTTTATTTATGTTTCTCTGGAATTCTCACCAGGATAGACTATATCTGCATCATGAACAAGCTTTAGCATTTCTAGTAAATTGCTGAAAGTAGTTCTTTTTTGTCTGCCTATCTTAAACTGGACTACCCAACTCCTATAAACTTTGACCTCACAAAAACCTGTTTGGCATTCCCAGAGGGAAGAAAAGTAATAGAAAACTACAGAATGGACTTGGTGGCAAAATGCTTTCTATTAAAGACTACTACTATATGTTCATAATAGTTTTGAAAAATTCAAACAATTCATTAGTTATTTGTAAACCAAATTATATTAAAAATGGCTGCAAAGTAACAGAAGTACTGTTGGTAGAGGCCTTTGGATTGGTCCTCATATTGCCTTCTAATTAGATGTCTCTCAATTGGTTCCTTTGGTTTTCATGTTAAAAAGATGTTTTTTTTTCACCTCCCCTAGGGAGTGGGCTTTGTTTTTTTCAATATAGGCTACTCAGGCAGCCTGGAAGAGTGGCTGACAACTTGGCTCATGGTTCTATATGGTGGAACTACTGGCTTGTGGGTGAACAGCTTGCAGTTTGAGTTTCCGGCCTGCTATTCCTTCCCAGTTGTGTGTGGATTATTTCCTGAGTCGGAATTGCTGCTGGATCTATGTCTCTTGTCCTACCTGGATAGGGGCCGTGGGAATCCCTTTCCCTCTCTGGTTATTGTGGAATACACAACTTACCATTCAACAAAGTACCATTATTATTCTAAGATTAAGCCTAGATAAATCCATCGAATTAGTATATTGGTGTGTGTGTGTGTAATTCCATGTGGGAATTGAGATCTGGAGTTAGATTTCCAGGGTGTGAATTTCATTTTTACTAGCTATCAGTTCACTTATTTATACTAAGCGTTTTTCATTTGTAAAGGGGGAATAATGATAGTAAATAATGAGAATAATGATAGTACCTATCTCATACAATTTTGAAAATACTTTAGTTCTTGTAAAGCATTTAGAATAGTAAGTGGTATTAGTAAGTCTGTTGGCCATTAACTGAATATTTCAACAAAACACTAGATGCAAAAATCTTAGCTTTATTTTAAAATGATAAAATTGTTCTCTATTTTTAAAAGGAATATTTTATGCAGTGTTGAGACCTTGTAATAAATTCCAAACAACTAAATACTAAGAAATAAAAAAAGGAATTTGATGGAAAGCAAATATTGTTTCTTGAATTTATTTTTCAAGCCTTTCCCTCACTGTCCTGCATTATCCCTGAATGTTTGTATCACTACATAATCTTTATAGTGACTCATATTATTCAAAGTCTTATTTTAGGATTTTTTTGTAAAAGTTATTCCTATTAATTAAAGTTTCCTTTTCCTTTCCTAGATCACCATTTGCTGCTGTCACAGACTATTCAGTTACTAGGAATAATGTCATACAACTCTGCTTGGAACTAACTACAATTGTGCAACAGGTAAAAACTGACAAATTTTACTTCTGTTAATATATTAACTTTTTCATATTCTGATGAAAAGTATTCTATCAAGAATTTATAAGTTGCTGGTTTAGGCGTTTTCTCATTCAAAATGACTATTCTAAAGAAATAAAATATGTAATTATTAATTGAAAATGTAGTGGTACAGGGTTGGGAGAGATATTGCAGTGTGTATAATACTTGACTGGCATTCTGTAGATCCAGGTTCAATCCTAGTACCCCATATGATCCCATGACTCCTTGGCCCAACTGATCCCTGAGCTGAGAGCCAGCAGTACCCCTGAGCATCTCTGGGTGTAGTCCAAGAAACAAAAGAAACAAAAAATAAAGTTTATTCATACAGTCCAGTAAGTAAACAAATGCTTTGTCAGATGATATTAAAATTAACCTGTACCCCTTTATTCATCATTACAATAAATTAGACTCATCAGTTAATATCATACTTATATTGTTATAGGAATAACAAAATCTTACTGACTTTCACAAAACTAAAGTGTCCCATTTAGGGAACAATCTGAGTTCTTTGCTCTATAAACTCGTAATCCCATGTGAGTGCATGTACCCATATAATAGCCCTTATCCTAGACTATTCACATCACCTGATTTTTTACTTTGGCCTTTATGTAAGCCAGGAATACCAAATCAAATTCTTTTAGTAGTACAGCATTGAATATAATGCCCTAATTAAACCTGGATTAGTAGAAGGAAAGTGGGAGAGAAGTCAGTTAACTAGAGCATGTCCTGTGGAAGCATACAGAAAGCACCTGTGATTGGTCTGAAGCCTGCAATCAGTCATTGGTGTAAGCTGCTGTCAGCCTGTGACTGCCACTGCTTTCTCACAGTGCCAACCTGCACAAGGATACATAACTTGAGAAAGCTGAGAAATAAAATAGAATGATATGGTTTATTTGTGAAATTGACTGAATCGTGCACTCCTTGTTCTTTTTTGCCAGAGAAAATTAGTAATTGCTAATAAATTTGACTATAGTTTCTCAAAGAACTTCCATCAATATACTTAAATGAATCCGTATATTTTCTTTTTCCTCTATGTATATGTATATATCTGTGTGTCTAGTTCTATTTTTTTGTTTGATTTTTGGGGGGGTCATGTCTGCTGGTACTCAGGACTACTCTGTGCTCCGGAATTATTTCTGGTAGTACTTGGGAGACCATATTCAGTATTGGGGCTCAAAGGATGACTGCATCCGAGGCAAACATCTTAACCCTTGTCCTCTCTCTCTAATACTTGCCTTACATTTTCACTCTGTATTTATTTGTACTGTTTCTCTAGGAATTAATTTTTGGTTCATTATGGGTAAGGAAGATAGGCCAAATGGTTTTAATGAATGATTTCCATGTGAAAGTCCTGGTTTAATCCCCAGTGCTGCACGTTTTGCTAGCACCACTAGGAATACCCCTTACTTCTTAAC